>ML843100.1:4469-17172 GCA_009831015.1 Picea engelmannii
TAGTTCTTTTTTGTCCTAGATGCATAAGGAAATGGAAAGAACAAATGCCCATTAAACACAATGGAAATCTATGGAATTTGTGAGGAGAATCATCCAACAAGAAAATTCCCTTCTTTACCTGGCTTAAATCTATGTACCAAGGAGCAATGGAGAATATGGAGTAGTTGTGATTTATCAATCAAAAGAGGCAAGGACCACCAAGACAATTCTATCAAGGTATGCCTTATTCACATCCTAGGTATTTCAAGTCTACTTATAATAATCAAACATATACTCCTTCAACTTGGTACCCCCTAGCCAACCAAACTAGCAAATGAAAAACAAGTTGCCACACACATGGCAGTATCCTCAACATTAATATTTTCCATTTCATCCTTCACAATAGTCTCAAGGCCAATGGCCTAACCCTCCACAATATTGGAGACCTCAAGGACAACAACAACAGGTTTTGTTGCCACCTCCTACACAAAATACTACCCAGTAGATCATTAAACATTCACAAATTCATGCCAAACTACAACCAAACCCCCATAATAGATAGGTTCAACTAGTCTATAATAATGAGATGACAAACTATCCAACCTACTCATAAAATTCATTGGATTTAAATGAGTTAAATCTCCATTCAGGAATGGTGGTAACAACTCCTTTACCTCCTTTTATCATTGAAGCTATATAAGATAGAACCCATGAAGAGTATGAAATCCAATATGCAACCCAATATCCCTCTCCACAGAAACCCCCACCTTATCTAGAGAAACCCCCACCGCTTACTCATAAAGTGAACTTCTAGGAGAACTAAAAACTTTATTTGTGAAAATCTCTCTTCTTCAAGCTATTAAAGATGTCCCTATTTAAAACAAAATTATCAAGGGACTCTGCATAAAGAGACATGAGAGAAAGAAAAAAGATCCCCTACCATCAATTTTATAAGACAACTTGTTGACCTTGTGTTAGGAAAATTCACCACTCTCAAGTATTCCATCCAGGAAGACATGTGGTAGATGCATACATCAATAAAATCTTGATCTAGAACACCTTGACAGATTTAGGGGTATAAATCAATGTGATGATCAAGGACACAATGTTTGGGTTAAAATTGAGAGAGTTATTAAGGCACACATCCATTGTACTTCAATTTGAAGGTTTATCTATAGTCATCCCAAAGGGAGTGTTAGAATATATCATAGTTTCAATTGATTCATGGGAATATCTAACATGCTTTATAGTTCCGCAAAGCAAGAGAAAACTTAATGGATGTACACTCATACTTGGTAGACCATATTTAGCCATACTAGATCCATATATAGGATATATAACATGGGATATAAGAATTACAAATTGTTAATCGCATAAAATACTTACTATTTATCCCCTTGCAAAACCTTTTATTGACATGGAAACACCACTATGGCTAGGACAAGAAGAAGATGAAGACATGTTTCATAACATAATACACCCAATCCTCACCATTGAAACTACCTTAGCTATAAAAGAGACATATGAGGACACATTTCTCTTAAATTATATCCAAAATTGGTATCCTAGTTCTATCCATAATTAAGAATACAGTGGCAATGAGGATGATGAAGAACATGTAAATTATCTTGATATACATCAGATTTGTTGACAATATTTACTTACTATTGAGATAGAACTAACTCTTTTCCAAAGATATTGTATATACATTGTAGACATTCATGATAGGGGGGCGATATTCCAAGCATGGATACAATTAGCTTAATATGCATGGGAAAATATTCCTCAAAACCTACATTGATTTTGTTTTCTATGTAACATTGTCCGAGGAAAACCCCCAAGTACTTCCCCTCATTTCGAGAATGGTATCCAAGGTAAACCCTATATTATTCATGGATCAAAGTCATTACAACAATATACTCATTATGATATCAACATGTCACTTTATGGGAATAGAACCTGGGTGGGGAGGATAACATCCCAGTCCATAACCACTTAGGCTATACCCAATTGAAAACAACCTACATTGATACCACTCAAGGCTGACCATGTAACAACCCTAGTTGAACAAATGTTTAAGGATTATTAAGTAAAAATTAATTAGGGGATTAATCGTCTTAATATGGTATTAATTAAACAAGATAGGTATAATAATACTAATTAAATAATTATTAATTAATTAATGGTTGCAATTTGATTAATTAATTGATTAATTAACTACCTATTACATTTAATAACATGAGTGTTAAATTTAATAGATTAATAAGTTATATTGTTTAAATAAAAAGGTTACGTACACGAAAAGGGACAACTTATTAATTACGAGAGGATGAAATAATAAAGGAAAGGATAAGGGGCATTAACGAGAGGTAGGTAAGGAAGTAAATGCATGAGTCGGTGAAGGAGGAATATGCAGGGGAAGGAGGTTTACGAGAGGATCATTATTTTCTACGGGAGATTGGGGATTGATTTTGGGGGCTCTTGGATTTGCAGAGAGGAGTGGAGTTTTGGAGTGGGATTGTATTAGTACAGGCACCGGGGTTGCTGGAGGTTTTGGGCACGGGGGCCAAGATATCCATATGATATCCTGGAGCTAGGAAGTTACCTAGTTGGTAGGGTGGAGCTAGGTTTTGGGCAGTGTTTACACAGTGCAGCAGCGGTCAAGAAGGCAAGCAGACAAACAAAGGGTTATTGGCATCAGACCCAGGTATTTAAAATTTTGTAATTGTTTTTATTATGTTAGAAAATTTTAATATTCGTTGTTAAATCTATATGCGAATATGCTCAATTAAAGGAATTTGATAAATTTTACTATTTTGCTCAATATAGAAGAAATTTGTGAATTTTCTGAAATCAATATTGTTACAATTATGTAATTATTTGATGTTAAATATATTCGGCCCCTACACATGGTATCAGAGATTTTGTTTGAAATCTGGGCCTGAAGGCCAAAACTCCAAACTCTAACTCCAGCTACGCCTAACCTGCAAACCAAACACAGAAATTTTAAAACACAAATATAAAAATAAAAATGCAATACGAATTGAAAATGTAAAAACAAATTTACCAAAGTAAAACAAGCAACTAGGGTTGTTACAAACATAAATCACTCTAAGTTCTGTTTAGGTTAATTTGTAATAGTTTTCCCTAACAGAGTCTACCAGAATGCAGTGCAAGGCTGCAAAATGAAATCAGAGTTGACGAGTCTGAAGTGGCCATTAATCTTAAGGGAATTAATAGACAGATTGTAGTGTGACACTGTAATTGCATATAAATGTAATAAAAATCTATTCAAGTATACCTCAATTAATTTGCCAATGCGAAGCACTCTTAAGAGTGAAGACTACTGGCATTTATTTTCTTCAATGTTGTCTATAACAGAAATCACTCTACACTTCCAATTAAATGGGTAAATTAACTAGCGGACTTAATTTCAATAGGATCTCAACCGACATCACTCTGAAACTTCCAGAAAGAGACATAACTACTCAAATACTTATTTGTAAGTCAAATCACCCTGAAACCTCCAATTGAACAGATAAAATGACTGGCAAACGTATTCTTTACCGGACCTTTAACAGAAATCGCTCTAAAGCTTCCAATATAAAACAAAATATTATTGAACCTACCTGTTTCCTGGATCACAGTCTTGTTGATAGCACAAGTGAAGAAATTCCAACTGTTCCATCCCATTTGCGGGGTTTGGCCGACTCCATTATTAAGTTGAAACTTTCCATAATTAGAATTATTGTACAATACGCTCCAGGCCTTTGGCCCCTAAATACTCCACGGAGTCTGTTTCCCTGTGACAGTGGAAGAAAATTTGCAAACGCAGATAATAATGACAATGGATAGAGCCAGAGAACCCGTCATTTTCGGCTCCGAAGATGTCAAGCAAACAATGTGAATTAACTCAGCAGAAAGTAGCAAAAGCCTACTAGTCAGCAGATTGCTCCCGATTTAGCCCACTCTGAAGTATAATCTATTCAAAGTACACCTGATTTCTTGCATTTCTATTTCTGAACAGTGAAAAGTAATTGAGAAGACCCTGAGTTCGAAAAAAATTTAACAAAAAAAAAAAAAACAGGACAAAAGAATGGTCCAATATCAAATAGCCTGCCAACAAAACCAGTCATATGCATGGTAGGATTAAAAATATCTACAACTGGATAACTTCAAATAAGATTAGAAACATGTATGATAGGAAGCAAAACTTACCCCATAGAAAGCAACAGGACATTGACGACCAAAGGAACTCTAGCCATATGTTTTGGCAAGATCAACAATGCATACATGTGCATCTTCCATGTTTTCACGACCTCCTATATCAGACCAAAATCCAGAACGGAGGACTGGCATAAAGTCTACTGCCACAGATTCTCTATTTTTTATTTCCACCATGGTCATAAGAGAAGCAGGGCGCACGAGGGTGCCCAGGTAGGGCACGCCAATTCAGACATTGTTAACGCATTGGCGTATCGCACTTCCCAGCGGGTTGGGCGGTTTTTCGTTCTCCATACATTTGGGCACCTCCATACATTTCTCGTCGCCTACAAATTCCACCATCCTATGGGTCGTTTGATCAATTTCGTCCTCCATTTTCTTACAGGCACTGTTGTTACTATTAATGTCTTTATAATTCATCGGGCTCATTGCATCCCCACCTTCATTCACGCCATCGTCATCCTTCATACCCATGATTTCTCTCATCCACTGTCGTTAAATGTAACAGAAGATGGAATTGAATAGTCCCAATGGTGACAGATACCCCTATTGTTATTATAAAGTTTTGAGAACAAAAACTCGGCCTTGTTTCTTCCTTTTAGCAAACAAAATTTCTACAACGCGTTCCTTCCCATTTGGGATTTTTCCATTCAACTGTTCATGAGATTTCTAAATGCCAACGCGCCTTCACAACAAGATTCCATACGTGAATGAGAGGCACCTAGCGGACAATTGCCAACGTAGATGGCGAATTGAAACTGCAAAAAAAACCACAGCAATCTGCGCTACCCCCAGAACGCGCCACCGCCAAGCAACTATAGCAACCAGCAGCCAGTACTAGCACTGCTCCTCAACACAACGATCTTCCCACATGGTGATTGCAACCAGAACAATGTGCTGGAGTATAAATGAGATAGGGTGAGAATTCACCCACCAAAACTCAGAGATGAATGGGTTAAACAGCGCTGGTATGATGAAGAAGAGATGCAGAGCGAGCCTGCCTAGGGAGAGAGCATAATGGAGAGGCGGTCGAATGATAGGAGTAAGGAAGGGTTGGGCGCATGGAGTTAGGGTTGAGAAAGAGAGCTGGCAGGTGTAGGGTTTTAAGGTTAGGTATGAAGAAAAAGCGGGAAGGAAGGGGCACGTGGGCCTCATGCGAGGAACCACTGCCTAACTCTAGGTTTTTTTATTCATTTATTATTTAATTTTTTTTTCTTTCCTTATTTTATGTGTAACTTAGGTTAAATATTAAAATATTAATGTTTGATTTATATTAAATATTAAATATTAATTAAAAAAAAATCATTTTAATATATATCATTTGAAAAAAAAATATTTATTTTAAACCTCCACGAAGTGGCACCCATGGGAATGGAACTCGTGACCTATTGAAACCAAACCAAATGCTTCCACCAATAATCCAAACATGTGACTTGAAACGAAATGTTATGATTGGAAATTAATATTAAATTTAAGCTATTAAATTTTAATTTAATGTTAAATGCTAAATATAATTTAATTTAATGTTAAATTTTAATTAAATTACAAAAGGAGGGGTGATATGGAGTCTATGGGTTTTGAACCCCTGACCACAACCCACTACCTAAGTCTTAAGGAGCAACCAAACACCAACGCACCATGTATGTGTCTTTAAAAAAAACACAATAATAATAATATAATATGCACAGTGAATTAAAACTAAGTATATTAATTAATTAAAAGTAATTATGATTAATTAATTAAATAAAAATGTTTTGGGGTCCATGGGTTTTGAACCCAAGACCCCCACCAAGCGAAGCGTCTTAAGAAGAACACAAACGCCGAAAGGTACATAGCGCTGGTGAACGCTGAAATGTGGCTGGCAATTGTGGACAATTATTTAGATACCACGGTTTAATCCTATTTAATCATTTAAAACGTGGTAATTATATATCCTTACAACAATTTTTTTTAATGTGATTAGGTAAATGTTAAAAAGTAAACATGTTAACGGATGCCTTGATAAATGCAAGAAAGTTATGAACAATAAATCTGACCCATTGATCTTGGAGGACGACTAAGAATATGCCAACATCTTCAATGCATAGCCATCAGATAAGGGTTTAAGGTTAAATAAGATTAAAACATCATTAATTGTGCCCATTATCAATAGGTGTACGCCTTTCGGCGTAAATTAATAAACATAAGGTCGGAAGTCACTTTAATCGAGTTGTAAGCGAAAAGTTAAAAGGGCTTAGACTAGGACAAACGGGAAGGAGGTGACATATGCACTAGGAGAGTAATCATAGGAATTGGCCAGTATAGCGCAAGGCTAGCATAGCTGCAAGGCAAGGGAACCAATACATTTTTCATAGGGGCGAAGAAATCAAGCTTAGACGCTTAATCCTAACCCTAACCTAGCCAATCCCCTAAAGGAGTATTGTCTGTTTACAGACAAGTAAAGAAAACTTGTGCCTAACCCTGTTTCTAGTTTGAGTAGCACCAATTTGAAACATCCTGGAACTCACCCTGACAACTTTGGTTGATGCAGATCAAAGCATACAATATGGTCAGGACTCGAGGCAATCGAGGCAGGGGAGCGTCGACGCAAGCACCACCACCACCGCCAGCACCACCACCACCATCGCCCGAACTAGCCCTCATACTGCGCTTGTTGGAAGACATTAACGAGACTTTAAAGGGGTGACAACCAACAGGGACTGAAGTGGAATCCTCACCATCTAGAACGGGTAATCCAGAAGCGTCAAGGGATTCAGGGGGAGGACCTCCACCTGAATACATCACGCAAGAATTGCAAAAGATCAAACTTTCGGAGTTCGCTGGGGGTCGCGCCACTGAATGCGCGGAAGCATGGTTGGAAGGCATGACAAGGTGTTTTTCCTTAAGGGACTATGCGTCCAACTCAAAGGCAAAGATCGCCATTTTTCAGTTGAGAGACAGGGCCTTGAACTGGTGGGGCAACCTGGAAATACAACTGCACCTTACCCCAGACACAGTATCTTGGGAAATTTTCGAGGAAAGGTTCCGAATGAAATATCTACCGGCATACTACGAGGAACAACAGGTAGGGGAATTTCATGCCTTAGTACAGGGAAACAGAACTGTAGAAGAATATGAGATTAGATTTATGGAACTGGTCAAATATGTTTCGTATATGGACAATGACCAAAGATAGGCAGAGCACTTCGTCTATGGATTGAACCCTAAGATAAGAGCTATGGTGTGGATGTGGAAACCGTCTTCAGTAGCAGAAGCGGTGGAAAATGCACGTTATGTGGAAGAACATATGAACTTGACCGGGGGTACAAGACCGACATTTTCGCATCACCCGAGATTCGTAGGGAAGGCCCCAAGGAAATTTCCTAGGGGAGGGGGCTCAAGGCCACCGCCATATGGTAATAGAGTCGCTCCAAGGACAGTAGCCGCAGGGATTTCAATGGCAGCGAGTGCAGCATCTCGTTCATCGCCAACGACGTAGACAGGTCCACGACCATCTCAGGGAACAATGAGTAGGGGCAGGGGTTCCAGGGGAAGGAACTCATTTAAGAGATAGTCACATAACAATACACAGGTTCAATCTCATGTTACCTGTTGGGGGTGCGAAGGACCCCATTACCAGCGTGACTGCCCAGAGTTACAATCAGGGTTCGTGCATAGAGAAGGAAAGGCACCGATGGGGAGAGCAAGTAGCAGCCACCAGATTTACGCAATGGTTAATAATCGCCAGGCCGAACATCAATCCACGGTGGTGGAGTCATCAGGTACGCTAAATCATATCAATGTTAAGATTTTGTTTGATTCTGGTGTGACAGATAGTTTCATTTCACCATTTTCATTAGAAAATAGTGGGTTGGCAGCCTACGAGCACAATGACTTTAAACAAGTCGAGATGGCTTCGGGGGAAAAGCAAGCAGTAGGACCTAGTGTTGATAATTGTATAGTAGACCTGGGAGTGTGTAATACCAGGTTGAAGGTATACGTCACTGCTCTCGGGGCATATGACCCAATCATTGGAATGGATTGGTTAGCAGCTCATCGAGCTTTGGTAGATTGTTTCGCAAAGAGGGTGCTTTGTGTCGATGATGAAGGAAGACTAGTAGAGATCCAGGCTGTACAGAGAAAAGTGTCGTTACGTTTTATATCAACTATGAAGGTTAAGTGATGCTTGAGGCAAGGGTGTCAACTTTATGTAGTGGAAGCAGTGAATGAAAGGAAGGGACCCTCATTGGATCAGTACCCGGTATTGTCAGAATTTCAAGATGTTTTTCCAAACGAGTTACCAAGGTTACCTCTTGAGAGGGAGCTTGATTTTACCATTGAGCTAAAACTTGAAGCAGAACCAATTTCCAAAACTCCATATCGGATGACAGCGCGGAACTTTGTGAATTGCAAATGCAGTTGAAAGAGTTACTAGACTTAGGGCTAATAAGACCCAGTGTCTCACCCTGGGGCGCGCCAGTAATTTTTGTAAAGAAAAAGGACGGATCCTTATGACTGTGTATAGACTACAGGGACTTGAACCATTCTACAGTGAAAAATAGGTACCCAATGCCGCGAATAGATGACCTCTTCGATCAGATGAAAGGAGCAGCGGTATTCTCAAAGATCAATTTGCGATCAGGGTATCATCAGTTAAGGATTAAGGAAGGTGATATCCCAAAAAATTCCTTTCGAACTCGGTTTGGACATTACGAGTTTGTAGTAGTACCTTTCGGATTGACTAATATGCCTGCAGTATTCATGAGCCTCATGAACGACGTATTTCGGAAGTACTTAGACCATTTTGTACAAGTCTTTTTAGATGACATCCTCATCTATTCCAAGAATGAAAGAGAACATGAGGAACACTTACGAATAGTGTTGTCCTGCCTTAGAGAGAACAAATTGTATGGGAATCTATCGAAGTGTTCCTTCTTCCAGAAAGAGATCCACTATTTGGGTCATATCATTTCCGGCGAAGGAATCTCTGTGGACCCAGAAAAGGTAAAGGCCATTATGGAGTGGCCAGTGCTGAAAAATTCCCATGAGGTGAGAAGCTTCATGGGGATAGCAGGTTATTACTGGAGATTTGTAGAAGGATTCTCAAAAATAGATAAACTCATCACCACCTTGCAGCGCAAGAGGGTGAGGTATGAATGGACAGAAGAGTGTGATAGTGCATTCATTGAGCTTAAGAGGTTACTAACTAGTGCGCCAATTCTACGAGTGTCGAATATGGAAAAGGAATTCACGATCTGCACGGATGCCTCGAAGCAAGGGTTGGGATCCGTGCTAATGCAAGATGGAGGAGTGATAGCTTATGCATCAAGGAAGTTGAAGAAACATGAGGAGCTATACGCGACTCATGATTTAGAGTTAGCAGCTGTAATGCTAGCTCTGAAACTTTGGAGGTACTGTCTTGTTGGGCGAAACTTTGAGCTCAAAATGGACCATCAAAGTTTAAAACATCTCTTCACTCAAAGATATCTGAATGCCAGGCAAAGGCGATGGAGTGAGTTTATGAGTGAGTACGATTTTGGTATTTCGTACATCAAGGGAAAGGAAAAAGTGGTCACAGATTCCTTGAGTAGGAGACCATGCATCTTCTCCTTGGTAACCTTAAAGGTCAATCTGAGGGAATATGTGTTGACACAACTCCCAACAGATAGTTGGTATTTAAAGGTTACTTCAAACCTCCGGAGCGGGAGGCAGTTAGATCCAAAGTATGAAGGATATAGTCTGGAAACAGATGGACTGTTAAGATATCGAGGAAGGATGTACATCCCAGAGAATGGGGATATTCAAAGCATCATACTGAAGGAAGCCCATAGAGCACTTTATTGTTTGCATCCGAGTGTGAAGAAGATGTACGCAGATATGAGGAAGCTCTTCTTTTGGGTAGGCATGAAGCACGATGTAGTCCATTTCATCGCCAAATTCCTAGAGTGTCAACAAGTGAAAGCCGACCACCACCACCCAGTAGGCCTCCTACAACCACATGATGTTCCAATGTCCAAATGGGAAGTCATCTCTATGGATTTTGTTGTGAGGTTGCCGCTCACATCTCATAGACACAATGCCATTATGGTGATAGTGGATAAGTTAACCAAGAGTGCTCATTTTATTCCGGTTAGAGACACTTACGATGTCACTGATGTGGCACGTGTGTTTGTAAGCGAGGTTATCCATTTGCACGGGATACCTAAGAAGATCATCTCAGATAGGGACTCCAGATTCACTTCTAGGTTTTGGACAAGTCTACAGTCAGTGTTGGGGACTCAGTTGAACTTAAGCACAACTTATCATCCTGAAACAGATGGGAAAACCGAGAGAGTAAATCAAGTCATGGAAGACATGCTTAGGATGTATGTAATGGATAATCAAACCCAGTGGGAGAAGTACCTACCTTTAGTAGAGTTTGCCTACAATAACAGTTATCATAGTTCCATTGGAGTGCCACCCTATGAAGCTTTGTATGGGAGGCCATGCAGAACGCCATTGAGTTGGGATAGACTAGAAGACCGAGTAACAGTTGGGCCATAATTGATTCAAGAAATGGAGGAACAGGTGATTCAAATTAGGCAAAGACTAAAGGAAGCACATGACATGCAGAAAAGCTATGCGGATGCACACAGGACTGACCGAAGTTATGAAGTGGGAGACCAGGTTTTCATTCGTATCAGGCCTAATAAGAGTACCATACGGTTTGGGAAGGGGACAAAATTGTCACCTCGGTTTATAGGACCATTCAAGATCCAAGAGAAAATTGGACCCGTTGCATATTGTCTCGTACTACCACCCCACTTGCATAAAACTCATAGTGTATTTCATGTATCTATTTTACATCATTATGTTGTTGATGAATCACATAAACTAAATTGGAAGGAATTGCAGGTATCGGACATGGGAACCCTCATGGTAGAACCGTTACGCATATTGGACCGTAGAGTCCAACAACTCAGGAACCGTCTAGTAGACCAAGTTAAAGTCCAGTGGGACAAGTATAGTCCAGGATCTACTACTTGGGAAGATGTTGAGACATTACGACGAGACTATCCCTCACTTTTTTGACCACCTCGAGAACATATTTTTTGAAGGTGGGGTGTATGTAACACCACCTTTTGACTTAGACAACCAGGATTACCTAAGGCCTATATACTTTATTTTCTAGACACAATGACACTATTAAGTGATACACTTAAACTTTGAATTTATGAATGTTTAAATGTTATTGATGATGATGTATATGATGCGATCTACTACGTGAATGTAAAATTTACGAATGTTTAAATGTTATTGATGATGATGTATATGATGCGATCTACTATGTGAATGTAAATTTTACGAATGTTTAAATGTTATTGATGACGATGTATATGATGCGATCTACTATGTGAATGTAAACTTTACGAATGTTTAAATGTTATTGATGATGATGTATATGATGNNACACATTGTGAGAATGAAGAATTTTATGAATGTTTAAAATACTATTAGGATGATGTTGGATATGATGCAATCTATTTTGGGTAAATGATAATCTTATGAATAGATGTTGAAATTGAATTATGGGATATTATGAGATCTATTTCTAAGTGGAAAACTTTGATGTTAATTTATCGGTACAGGGATACCAAATTGAAATGATGCTAGTATGCAATTACATGATGATAATACATAGAAATGTATGAGTTTGTGTTACAGACTAATTTGCAGGTTATGGGCTATGAAATAGCCAAGGGATAATGATGATGAAAGTGGATATCATGACCACTAACCGAGAAACATTATGGTATGAATATTGTATGTGAAATTTATATTGGCTTGGATGCATTGCTATGATATGTGGACCAATGCATGATTTTAGGTGATGACACTGCCCGAAACCGAATAAACGATGACAAAACCTCCAGTAACACGGTGCCACTGTATATTCCATTGTAGGGTGTGGACCCTAGTCCTGTTAGGAGGGGTGGAGGCATTTCCCACGGTGTATCCTCCATTGTAGGGTGTGGACCCTAGTTATGATTAGGAGGGGTGGAGGCATTTCCCACCGTGTATCCTCCGAAACCTGAAGTCATGGGAGGATGGTGTTAGTTCACACTCCCCAAGATGTGTGATGATGACTGTCAGATGCCTACTAGGGAAGCTTGGTCAAGATAGCGACACTTCTGCTTACAGGTTCTATTTGGAGTTAGCTCAATATAGTTGACGCTCCAAGATAGTCTAGCAGAGGAAGGATAGGAATGGAGATGGAAGTAGGTTAGGGAGGAAGGATGAGTAGTAATAGTTGAGAAGGTATGGAGATATGTCTGGTGGTGGAATTTAATGTTTTCCCTTTGAAAATAAAAATAAAAATATGTATATATGAATATTCATAATTTCGTAACTAAACCACAGTTGTTTAAAATAACATTGTTGAACCGGATAATAGTAATTAAAGGATTTCTCAAACAATTGATTGGTTTGTTGTCTTTTATAAAAGACTAGTCTTGCTGACTGGATTGGATGCATACATAAA
>ML843100.1:17222-38960 GCA_009831015.1 Picea engelmannii
GCAATTTTGATTATTAGTACATGCACGAGATTTGCATGTACTAGCTACACATGCATTTCTTGTACATATACACTAGTATGTATGAGTTTTCTTGACTTACTTACTGATAATGTCGGTTACTTGTTATGAATGTGTGAACCATGTTTCTTTCCTTTGTACCATAAGATACCTTAACTTCGGGATGAAGTTTCCTGAAGGGTGGGTGTATGTAACAACCCTAGTTGAACAAATGTTTAAGGATTATTAAGTAAAAATTAATTAGGGGATTAATTGTCTTAATATGGTATTAATTAAACAAAATAGGTATAATAATACTAATTAAATAATTATTAATTAATTAATGGTTGCAATTTGATTAATTAATTGATTAATTAACTACCTATTACATTTAGTAACATGAGTGTTAAATTTAATAGATTAATAAGTTATATTGTTTAAATAAAAAGGTTAAGTACATGAAAAGGGATAACTTATTAATTACGAGAGGATGAAATAATAAAGGAAAGGATAAGGGGCATTAATGAGAGGTAGGTAAGGAAGTAAATGCATGAGTCAGTGAAGGAGGAATATGGAGGGGAAGGAGGTTTACGAGAGGATTATTATTTTCTACGGGAGATTGAGGATTGATTTTGGGGGCTCTTTGATTTGCAGAGAGGAGTGGAGTTTTGGAGTGGGATTGTATCAGTACAGGCACTGCAGTTGCTAGAGGTTTTGGGCACGGGGGCCAGGATATCCATATGATATCCTGGAGCTAGGAAGTTACCTAGTTGGCAGGGTGGAACTAGGTTTTGGGCAGTGTTTACACAGTGCAGTAGCGGTCAAGAAGGCAAGCGGACAAACAGAGGGTTATTAACATCAGACCCAGGTATTTAAAATTTTGTAATTGTTTTTATTATGTTAGAAAATTTTAATATTCGTTGTTAAATCTATATGCGAATATGCTCAATTAAAGGAATTTGATAAATTTTACTATTTTTCTCAATATAGAAGAAATTTGTGAATTTTCTGAAATCAATACTGTTACAATTATGTAATTATTTGATGTTAAATCTATTCGGCCCCTATAGACCATTTGTTAGGTAGATAGAGAGGTAGTAGTGGGGGCCTAGAGGGACCATAGTGATAATAGTGGAGGCAATTCAATGTAAGGTGGACTAAGTCCACTATATTATTAAATAAGTCCCACTATGGTAGTTAGATATAATAAATGGGTAGTTAGATATAATAAATGTAAGATGACTTCTTAGAAGATTCTACTTCTAGAAGATTCCTCCTCTAGAATGTTCTTAGGTGATGGTATCACTATATAATGGGACATGAAGAGAATTATTGTATTTGGAGAAGTAGCTCAATAGGAGGATTCCCCCTCGAAGAGGTAAGTGAACATGAGATTATCCCTTCCATAATAGGATCCATTGTATGGTGTTGCCCTACCTTAAGGGTTTTGATATAATAAAGTGATGGTTTTCTATATTGTTTCATATATCTTGTGTGGTGATTGTATTCATATATCTTTGGTACTATTGTGGCATTTTTTATTCAGGTATTTGGAACTTAACAATTGGAATCATAACACTTTCCTTGGCCAAAGAAGGGAATAAATTTTTGCTCTTTTTTGCAGAATTTTTCTAGGGAAGAAAAAGAGGGTGGCACACTTCAGGTTCAGATATGACTGTTTATGAGATGAATTTGGAAAGAAAAATTGGGTATTTGAATTATTCTAGGAAAAATACCCAATTTCAAAAAACAAATCAGTCGAAACAGAGTCCGGGAAGTAAATTTATGAGCATTTTAAATTCAATAGTTTTTTAGGGTTTTTTCCGGAAAAAGATGCGATTTTCTACAGTAATTTATTGTTCTATTTTTTGGGTTTCTTTCATGACGGTGGCACGACTACAGAGTTCATAACTTTTAATAGGGTGCTTAGATGGTTATTTCCTCTCAAACCCTCAAAGAAATTATACAAATAACTGAAGCATTCAAATCCCAATTGTATGACACATTGGATGACTTTGTAGATGGCCTCACAAACGACCTCAATGATAGTTTTCATAGTATTCAAGATTCATTGGATAACATGCAAAGATATTTCTTATTGCGGACATTAGGGAAGAATATAATCAAGAAATATATGCTTGGTATGATTTGGAGGCCGATTGTGATGATTGGTATATGGATAGTTGTCATTTATAGGATGAAAACCACTTTCATATTTTATTTGATGACTCTAATCCACCTCCTGTAGAGAGCATAAATGTGACAAATCGAGAGCCAATGATTATTACCAGTGTCCATCCTGCATATTCTACAATGGTATTATTCCTTCCATATTCTTCTATGACCCTTTTCCACTGTGTGGGTGGATCTTCTTATTTGGATCCACATGACAGGTGTCAGTCTTTGGAGCATCATTTTGAGTTGGTTATTGGGTTCCAAAATATTCCACGGGGAGTTCACATGAGCACTTGGACATGGGACCCATGATTACAATGGCGGTTGGACTACTTCAACATGGTGGCTTTTGTTTCTACATGGGACCTTGGTTCTCCAGTATTCTTCAACATTATGGTCCACGATTATCCATGGGACCCTGGTATATGGTTGTACATCAAGCATTGAGGACAACCCTTTCATAAGGGGGATGGAATGTTAGGTAGCTAGAGAGGTAGTAGTGGGGGCCCAAAGGGCCCATAGTGATAATAGTGGAGACCATTCAATGTAAGGTGGACTAGGTCCACTATATTATTAAATAAGACCCACTATGGTAGTTAGATATAATAAATGGGTAGTTATATATAATACATGTAAGATGCCTTCTTAGAAGGTTATACTTCTAGAAGATTCCTCCTCTAGAATGTTCTTAGGTGATGGTAGAACTATATAAAGGGGTTCAAGCAATGTAATGGGACATGAAGAGAATTATTGTGTTTGGAGCGGTAGCTCAATAGGAGGATTCCCTCTCGAAGAGGCAAGTGAACATGAGAGGATCCCTTCCATAATAGGATCCATTGTATGGTGTTTCCCTACCTCAAGGGTTTTGATATAATAAAGTGTGGTTTTGTATATTGTTTCATATATATTGTGTGGTGATTGTATTCAGATATATTTGGTACTATTGTGGTATTTTGCATTCAAGTATTTGGAACTTAACAATAATGTTAGGTAGAGAGGTAGTGGGTGTCATCTTTTCTAATGGAGAGTTCGTAGAGAGTAAGAATCAGTAGTTTATTTTAGGTTCGGTAAGAGAAGTCACTTTGTTTAATTCTTATACTGTCAATAGCCCAACCGATCATCCATCGGTAGAATGGTTCTTTTCTTCAATCATATTAAAAGTTTAAACTAAAATTTATAATAAGCATTCAAAACCAAATACATGAGTAATTTAGATGCAAGGGTCCTATTGCAAAAATCATCAATCATATTAAGAATTTAAACTAAGATTATAATAAGCGTTCAACACCAATTACAGTAGCAATTCAGACACAAGGAGTCTTATTGCAATAATCATCAACCGAAGACCATAACCATACAAGCATAACATTAAATCTTAATACACTTAACATATTTAGCAGGAATACTATAACCGACGATAGCTTGCTGATGTCCTTCATCTATTGGCGATCCTCCTCGCTCTAGCTTGCTAATCGATGAGACCTCATCGGTACCTCCCAGCCAATGCTAGGGGTACTCTTCTTCCCCTTGAGCCCCTTGAGATGAAAAGGGGCCACACACACAACCAAAGAAAAAATAGCTCCCATATTGCCTCGCAAGGTTGAGCTACCACTCCTATTCGAGCTGGGTATCTCAAATCCGACAAGAAAAATTAGTCAAGTAAAAATTCGACAGCATAACCTTACGCTAGCCAAAAGTGATCCATTCCTCTTCTCTTCCCTATCTTTTATAGATTTTCTCTTAGTGACCTTTCCATTTGCACACTAAATTAGTTTTATTAAAAATTAATTAGGAAATATTATCCCCCATACACTTGTCACCCAATCCCTTAGTTGCATTAGAATTTGATTTAATTAAATTGCCAATTTCCCTCACCCACCTAAAAGCGTTCCTCGATGTCCCTTTATTCCCTTGCATTCCCTTAATGACTGACGTCTTTCTTAAAGCTTAGTTGAGTTCAAAATTAGAAATTTTTGTAGGCTAGATTCCCTTCCATGTTCGACATTCCTTTTGTCTTTAAGTTTCCCCTTTTTGGTCTAAGTTCTTAATTAGCAAGTTTGTACTTAGCCAACAATTAATCTTTTAAATATTTTACATCTTCCATTAAAAATTTTAAATTAATTATTTATGTTTGAATTTTCTTCATCTCGCCTTTGTTAATGGTTCATTTACTTTTTTTTTGATCTCAAGTCCTACTTAGACCTAGGATTTAAATTCACTAGGCTCGACAAAAGTGTTTTTAAGGGAAATTTATAATAATTTTTTTTAAAATTTTAATCATGCAATATTTATTTTAAGGCTGACCAGGTCCTAAGGATACATATTTTTCTGGGTACTTAGGTTCATTGACTCACCAGTGTTTAAAAATTGTGACATGCCCTTCAAGACGCACTACTTTCTCCAAGGGTGCCACTCGCCTTTTGACT
The DNA here is from genome assembly GCA_009831015.1 of Picea engelmannii. Taxonomy (NCBI): domain Eukaryota; kingdom Viridiplantae; phylum Streptophyta; class Pinopsida; order Pinales; family Pinaceae; genus Picea; species Picea engelmannii. The sequence continues at coordinate 21,821 of ML843100.1, forward strand.
GATTTTGGTAGACATCAAACCCTTGGACTCAATACTCTGTTAGGTGATCTTGTGGGAGACTAAGGGCCTCTAAGGAATAATGACCTTGCCTTATTGCATGCCCCTTAGAACCATCAGGAGAGACTATCACAGTCTACCCTCATGGCATCGTGGATATCTTAAACTAGGTAATCGTTAACCTATAGTTCGAGCCACAACGAGAGTGTTAGTAGGTTGTGGCATGGTTGCTGCCACACCTCTCTCTGAATATCTCTGGTTTTCATGTGTGACCCCTTTACTCCAAGTGTGAGTCTGATTAGAAAGCTATCACCAGCCTGCATCCATTAACTAAAAATGTCAGCGATCCATAAACAACATCATGATATACCAATCATATGTCACATATGCAATAACATAAATACACAAACCACAAACAATCCACTCCCTAACTCGACCCGGAGTCCAAGGAGGTCCATCGATGCCATTTGCATCCCCAGCCTGTCAAGAGTCCTGCACACTTAAGAGAAACTAGTCAATATCACATGTCGAGACATATATAAAAAAATAACATATCTCATATCCATAACATCATCCTAATCCATAAGATAAATAGTCAATCATATAATGAACCAGATCACTTACACACAAGTGTCCTCAAAGAATAATCCTCATCAGGTGTGCGCAAGAGAGGGATGTTGCATTACAATGGGGTATACTTGCTTCCCCGATGATTACACATTCTCATCCATTGGGGACTTGCCCCGATCAACAACCTGCAACAAAAATATTGAAACCATTAATATCGAAATGAAACCAATAGAGTCTTGAAAAAACATAATTAAAAATGAGGTATACATGTTCCCTAGAGGATGGTTTCATTTAATGAAACATATTCCTTATATTGCTTATATCGAAATGAAACATTAACAAAAAACATTAATTAACAAAAACAGAAGTTATTACATTCATTAATTACAAGTTTGGTGAAATGTTATATTTACCACTCCCATAGTAAAAACATTTGTATCTATTCGATTCAAATTGTAATTGATCAACAACTCTTCCCCTACAACTATTGATATTATGGCACACACGAAAACATGGTTTCCTTCATGCCCCTTAAATAAACAATTGGGTTGTTTATTTGTCGACCTAGGTTTTGTACTGTTTATAAACCATGCAATATTCCCTGATGCTTTTGGCCTTCTGTCAATGTACATACTCAATCCTTTATTCTGATTATTGTCTTTTATATGTAAATAATTTGTAGACACTTTGTATATGCACATACTGCGTGTATATTAGACTAGCCACATCCAATATTTGTAATTGTAGCATAGTTCGACATACTTCATCAATTCAATACATTTGTCGTAACCCACCTTTATGCCATCCATGCAAAACAACCCCAAACCGTGTAATGACTATGGTGCAATCCGAAATATCCTCTCTTTCACAAAAAAATTCCTGTTTAGATGAGGAACATCCTTGGATACCCATTGTTTCACTAGATTTGTGTACCTTAAGGGCACCTCGATGTCTCATATTGTCTCATCATCATAAGAACATGACCCCCCTTCCACAAGAAAAAATTCCATTCATTTATGGAATTTTCTTCTAATATTTTAATATCTAGTTGATCTCCCTCTTTTAGGCGTACTAGATTCCTCACTATCCTCTAGTCTTCCTGAAATTCCCTCACTCGAGGAGGACATATATGAAAAATAAATGTTTTGTTGTATCTGCACTCCATTGAATGAGAGAAATAGTTAACAAACATTTGTAGAATGATACAACAATATCTTGATTCAGAAATATGATTCATTAAGAAATCCTCTCATTCTCCCATGAATACCTCATCTCATCTTTCTCCTCAGTGCATTAGAAATTTAAGGCTTGTTTTAGAGATCAGTTCCTCTACAAATTTGAGGAACTAGTTATTTTTTCATAAGTTTGCAACCTATTTTAATATGTTTGTGTGCCGAAAATTGAATGACCTACCTAATATTTTTTTATTTTTGCGTCCCTAAATGTTTTACAAGGTTTTGATATGTAAAGTAGCAGAACTGAATGGTAGCCCTGTCTACATGATAATTATTTTTTTTAGTAAGTTCCCCAAGTCTAGATAGACTTTTGTTTCATGAATTAACCTCAATTTAATGGTAAGTTGATGGGTAGCTCGTTGTCACCACTCTACATCATAACGGTGGATTCCTTAAGTAGAAGATTAGATCAAGAGAAAATAGTTGAAAACTTACATGGATTTTCAATAGTCGAAGGAGGTAAAGAAATAAATTGTTCGCATTTTGTTTATGATACCTTAGTCATGTGGAGAGCATCAACAATAATAGTTGAGATATTTAAGCTAGTGTTGGATATATTCATGAATGTGTTAGGCAGTCATATTAACAAAGGAAAAGGTCATGTGTATGGGTGGAACACCTCTCCCCAACAAATTGCATAAGTTGCATAGTTGAATAAAGTTGCATAGTTGCACAAATTTGCATAAATTTGCACATAGTTGCATAAAGTTGCATAAGTTGCATAGTTGCATAAAGTTGCATAAATTTGCATACTTGCATGTTGCATGCATTTCATGTGAATGTTGAGTTAGTTCGCATGCATTGCCAAGTCAAGGGTGAGTTGTAACTAAAGTCTCAAGTCAAGTCTCAAGCAAAAGTTAGGTTGAACGTAAAATTCCTATGATCTAGAAACAAACAATCTTCTTGATATCGCAAATGATGTAAATGTATTGATCTAGTTCGTTGGCACATGTAACACTAAGAGGATTGAGTTGGTGGGCGGGTGATGCAATATGCTTTGTATTTTGAGGATGGCTAGGGTGGGGTCGCTTGTGACTCATTGAGTAGTAGGAGAATTTCTAACACTAATGAAGAGATTCATGGATGGACATATTTTTGTACAGGTCAAGTTGTAAAAGTTGAGTTGCATAAAGTTGCATAAGTTGCATAAAGTTGCATAAGTTACATAGTTTCACATAGTTGCATAAATTTACATAAATTTGCATAAGTAGCATAGTTGCATAAAGTTTCATAAGTTGCATAGTTTCATAAAGTTTCATAGTTTCATGTTGCATGGATGTCATGTGCATGTTGAGTTAGTCTGCATGCATTGTCAAGTAAAGGGAGAGTTGTAACTGAAGTCTCAAGCAAAAGTTAGGTTGAACGTAAAATCCCTATGAGCACGTGTAACACTATCCACCATGAAGAAATTAGAATTTCTATGTATAAGAGTCAAATTGAATGAGTTGTTAAAATCAAGTTGCATAAAGTTGCATAAGTTGCATAAAGTTGCATAAGTTGCATAGTTGCACATAGTTGCATAAATTTGCATAGTTGCATAAAGTTGCATAAGTTTCATAGTTGCATAAAGTTGCATAAATTTGCATATTTGCATGTTGCATGAATGGATTGCATGTCATGTGCATGTTGAGTTAGTTCACTTGCATTGCCAAGTCAAGCGCGAGTTGTAACTGAAGTCTCAAGTCAAGTTCTAATTTCGAACTAAGTGAAGTCTCATGTCCAAGATCTATTTCTGAAGTGTAAAGTCGAGTTATGGAAAGCATGCATTCAAGCTTCTAATTCGAGCCCTCTTCCTTCACATCTCTACACCTTTATAAACAGAGGTTGACCCTCATTCATCATATGATGTGTTGCAGCGTGAGGGTGAAATATTATAGGGAAACATGTGTGTTTATACTATGTTGGTATACATCAATATATATAAGCAGTGAGTAGTAACATATATAGGAAAAGTGACTTGGTATTTCTATACAATAGTAGGTACCTCAATAAACCCAGTAAGTTGTAAATGCATTGGCTAGGACCTTTCTTATTCATAACTATCTGGAATTCGAGAGCAGTAAAGTTGGATCATCTTGATAGAACAATTAAGAAGGGATGGGTGAATGGTGCTCACATGAAACCTTTCACTCCTCCTCAAAACTAAGTTGGGAATCTCTTGAAAAGGAGCTACACATTATTATTATTTATTCTTTCATAGTTAATTCAATAAGGATAGATCCTATGAAAGGGATAGTCAATGTAGTTGTATTAATTTAATAAAATGTAATCGTATGGTTAAGGAAGTATTGAGTTAATTGAGTTGAGAATAAATCGTTTGAATTTGTAAGTTTCTTTCAATATTCATGGGAATTAATGATCCAGATTTATGGGTGGAACAAAATGAACAAAATATCGAATACAATAAAACAAAGATACAGAGAAAAACATATATCAAATGAATAATAACTTCTATTGAATAAAGAAAATAGGTTGAAATTGTAAAACTATAGAACTGAAAACAACTTGCTCAAATGGTGGTAGCTATCTCTGAGAAGAGATGTGGTTGTTGCGCGCATTCATATGAGTAGAATGATTACAATGAGGCTCCATAGGCCTTTCTAACATTACTCATGAATGCCAAAAACCTATACATCCAAAAATGTAACCCTAGGAGATGAAACACCAAAATTTATGTGGGCCATGATGGGTAAGTTGGTACCTCAACTTCTCGGGGTCGTAACTTTTGCATATGACCTCCGTTTTAGACATGTGATAGCCCGTTGGAAAGGTCTTTTCGAGAAATACAAATTATTCCTTCAAAATCTAACTCCATTTACAATTTGACTATGGAAATCCAAAAAACACTATTTAGGGCCTCAAAATGACCCTGGAAGTACAGAAAGATGTAGTGACATGAAATATTCCAAAATAAGCCAGTTGGAATAGGTGGGAGGCCACCAATATCCACTTGGATTCTATGTAGGGATTTAGGATATCCCCAGAAGTGCAGAACCCACAATTACAAATAAATGTCATCATTACAGAGAAACGTGCTAAACTAAAAATTGTCAAGATGAGCTAGTTGGAATAGGTGGGTGGCCACCAATATTCACCTGGATCAATTAATCTCCGCCTTTGTAGTCAGAGGGATAGGGGAATTCTCATTCAAAATAGTCAAGTCATATAAAGCTAAGTTCTTTAAGTTGCATTGTCACACTATAGAGCTATGGTGGTATCCATAAAAACTCAAAGGTCTTGTCCATATTTGTGGGTCAATGTTAATGATAACCGTATGCATTTAATAATCACATCAAGTCATAAAAGTTGAAATGATGGGCATAGGGGATAAGGGGTAAATAATAGGGATGAAGTTGATAGTTTGGAAAGTTACGTTATGCCATCATTTGGGTTTAGTTAATGACATTGTTCCTTCCAGTAATGATGGTAATCCTATAGTAAATGCACTCAAAAAATGCTTTGATTTCCACACCATCCAATTACTTTTTCAAAATTTTGGCAAAGATATGGTTGCTTTTGAAATTTATGGAAAGATATGAACACTTTTTCAAATTAATGACACCTAAATCTCCATTACTCAATGCATAGTCTATATAATCTACCATCACCCACTTCTTAATTCATTATGTAGATTGAGAACTTGAAGAACAATATAAGAGCCCAAGAATTGGTGAGAAGTGATTCATGCATATGCACCAAAATGGAAAATGGATAGCTAAACTCCAAGAGATAATCAAAGTACTACTAATTTATATAAAAGGAGAGAAACATGAACAACTAACATAAGAAAATTCAATGTTGGAATGACACCATAGAGGAAGGAGTAAATTCTCCATGAGCTTGTGGACCCTTGAGCCCTGCAAAGGGGAGACTTCAAAAAAAAACTTTTGGGTCCCAAAGTTGGGCCCATCATTTGGAAAGGATCTAAGAAGATGTGAAGTGAATTAAATGTGGTGTAAAATGACTAGAGGGTGAGTCAACTAGTTTGTTTAGGGATTGTTGGACTCATTTTGAATACAAGCATGTTGTGGTAGTAGAAAGGATATAATGAAAAATGCTTAGTAAATAGGACATATAAAAGCCACACCACACAAAGTAGATGTTGTTAGGAGAATTAAGGAGCATCAACACTAAGGGGATATTGGAACTGAAATAGTAGGCAGGATTATAGGTAACCAAGGATGAAGTGATGAAAGGATGAAAACACTTGGCTAGAGTAGAAGCATGTAACATCAATTCCATCAAGCCAAGACTAGAAGAAGGTTAATGACTCTTCATAGTTTGAATGTATATTCTCTCCCTTAGGTGAAACTTTTTAATGTAAAGGTTTGGACCTGGAAGGGTTGTTAATAATTGGATTTTGGTTGTTTGTTGGTTATTGGTTGATTGTGTCTTAGGTGTTAGTGGGGTATATGTGGTTTGGTTATTGTTCATTGTGTGATTTTGTTGTTACCATGATATCATGACTATTGTAAGGTATTTTGAGGTCAATATGGATTTTTTCCTCTATAATGCATTATAGTTGCATAAAGTTGCATAACTAAAGTGTAAATTCAAGTTCTAAATTCGAACTAAAGTGTACAACTGAGTTATGAAAAGCATGCAATCAAACTTATAATTTGAGCACTTTCCCCTCTACCTCTCCACTCCTTTAGATGAAGAGGTCTACCCTCATTCCATTCATTGTGTTATGAAGTGTGAGGGAGAGAGAGTAGTAGGAAGGTTTCTCAGTGTTCTACAAGTCATACAATATGTTCTAAGTCATATTGGCAAGCTCATTTAAGAGTGTAATTTCATGGTGGATGTTTTGTAAGTATTCATACATTATCTTTGCAAAAAAAGGACATTTTTTGTTGGGATTTTCCTCCCTGTATAGGGTTTCCCAAGGGTATATGTGTTGTTCATGTTTATTCTTGTGGATATACATAGTTCTATAGTGTTGAAATATATTAAGATGGAATCAAATTGTTGAAGAATTTAAAGAAATAATCTGCATATTATATCAAGCTCATAATTTAACATTTAGCATAAGCATCATTAACATATTTTATCAATAAGGAACTTTCTCTATGTGCCTATATATTTTATCATTATCTCCTATAGAATGGTAAATTTTGTTTAAGAAGTGGCCAAGTGGGATAGTCACTCACATAGTCCAATGCTGATATGCTTTTGAATTGAGAAATACACTAGGATAACTTTGGGATCTTGGAATACACAATCATATTGCTACATAAGAGCATCGAGTTTTAATTTATGTGCCAAGGGATGAGTCACGCATCATCTTAACACCAAGTCTACATTAGGCTACGCATTTTTTTCTCTAGGTGGACCATGAGAGAACAAATTTATGAGTGTGCAATATGAGCTCACTACATTGCTTTGCAAACTTGAGAGTGGTGCTCTTCTTTGGAGAGGACTCCAAAATATGGTAAACAATCCAATTGGACTTAAGGGACCAATAATTTTTTGTTGGTACATGCTTGTATGGTCCAAAATATGTCAACCAAATTCCTTCAACATATAGGGTTTGAAAGATATGGGGTTTTCTTCTCAAGAACTAGTAGCTAAATTAGTATGTGATGCGGGTGCATTAGTCCAAGCACATGAAGATGATGATTTATTCAAGTCAAATCAAGAGCCTAGCAATGTGATAGGTTGATCACATGCCAAGGCTACAACATTTTAAAAGTTTTTTAATATTTGGTTAAGAGTAGTTAGGAGCATCTAATTAAAAGAAAGTTTGAATGGTTAGTGATAGGATTTTGATAAAATCGTGGGAAGTTAGAACCATTTAGGAAAAAAATAGATTTAGTTTCTTGATTTTTTGGAATGGAGGAATTGGTTCAGATCCGTGGATTCATTTCTTGGGATAGTTAGTATTATTTTTTTGGGGGTGAGATCTTCTTGAAAAAATAAAGGTGTGAAAAAAACAAGGTACTCTTTGTTCTTTTTTTCTCTGTGTGAAACTGAAGTTAAGAAATAGATATTTTATGCCTCTGTGAGATCATAAACTGTGTGTGAATTGGTCCTTCTTCCGTGTGAACTGGATGTGTCAAGTGGATTTAATTTCTGAATGAACAACACTCTTGGATACCTCTTCAAAATCGAATTTGTGAGTGATAGTTAAAGTCATATGAGGTTGTTGATGTAAGATAACAATCATATTAAAGACTTGAAAGTTGAAAATTGATTAGTTATTATTATTATTATTATTTACTACATTGCAAATGAAATCGTTGTATTGAATGAGGTTATGTGCATTATGTTTCTATTCTATTCCTTTGTATTCTAATGAGATTGAAATGTTGACCTGGAGAATCATATAGCAGTCAAGTTTTGATTAAATGTGTTTGGCATTGAATCTTGGGGACTGGAAAGCGTAAAATGTATTCGTAGAGGTCATTACCCTATGGTTGTGAGGATACAAAGAACTCTATATCAAACCATTTCCAAATCAATAAAATAAGCCTCAGATTGTGTCCAACAATTTCATTCACACAAAAGAAACCTAACATTGTGTGGAAGATTGTTTGGTGGAGAGATTACAGTTGTGAGAAAACAATTTTAATGCCAAAAGGTTGGACATGTTGTGTTTTGAAGTTTTGAGGCATGGGTATATCGTTCTCACCACCAGGAAACTGATCATCACTTAAAAAAAAGAGTAAAATCGATTTTTCAAAGGCGCTATACAATATTTAACCTACGCTAGTGTAAAATCATTTTTTCAGAGGCGCAAACCATACTAAGAGGCTAAAAATGGGTGACATAAATTACCATTTTTGGCGGCATGTCTGGAGCTCAAATATTGTCTCCACTCCTCGACGTGGTCATTGTGGGATAGTGGTCTGAAAGGTCCTCCTCTATAATTGTGCATATTTGTGGGGTTTTCACTATCTATGTCTATCTATTTTTCTCTATCTCAGTTGGGCCTCCACTCCTTGACATGGTCATTGTGGGCAACTGGTTGGATAGGGCCTCCTCTATCATTGTGGATATTCATGGCCATGTTTTCACTATCTCTATCTCTCTATCTCAGTTGGGCCTCCTCTACTGAATGACGCTTGAATGATGTAGGTTTGATCAGCCTCTATTGAATTATGATGAGCGCACGTGTTCTTTGTTTTGTTGTATTGTTATGTTTTGTTTTTTGTTTTTAATGTTTTGTTATAAAACAATTAATATATATTATATAAATAATATATATATAAATTAATTCCTAAAATATGTATATTAATTTATTAAAATAATTCCTAACTCCTATCACTATTAATATATAACTGAAAATGAAAATGAAAATGTTGATTATATATGGTGATGACAATGATAAGGATGATGATGATGATGATAATGATTGTGATTACAATGACAATGATGACGATGATAATGACTATGATGATGTACATTGACGATGATGACAATGAAGATGATGATGATGAGGAGGAGTAGGACACTAAATTTTTTTGATTATTGGCGGTGACAATGGAAATGAGGATGACGATGATGAAAGTGACCATGAAAATGATGATATGATGATGAGCATGACAATAACAATGACAATAATGATGAAAATGATGATGATGATGATGATTAGGATGATGATGTCGATTAGGATGATGATGTCTGGGAAAGTTATGTTTAATAAAATGATGATGATGATGACGATAATGATGATAATGACAATGACCAGGATGACAATGACGATGACAATAACAATGGAAATTTTGATTATGGTAGTGCCATTTTTTTCAAACAATTTGCTTGGTCTCAACTTGCCACAATTTGTTCAAACAACCCTCAAGGAAAGGCTTAAAACAAATACACTTGTAGCCAAGAGAAGATTTGTATTTATTGGATGTTGTAGAGAAAGTTAATTTATATTCTTGTCACTAGGAACATGGTGAGATACTTGATTTTTGTCCACTAAACCCTATAAAAATTAGCATTTGAAGTTATTAAAGGTGAAAATTCCCTTTTTGATTCATTTCTTTGATATATGATGATTGTGACTTTTTATATGAAGCAAAACTAACCATTGTTCCTTTTATCAATTCCTTTCATGATCATTCCTAAAGGCACTGAAGGGATGCTAACCTAATACCTCCATGGTAAAGTTATTAGTACCCAACCAATAGTTTTGAAACTACATTAAAAATTCAAGGAAGAGAGGGTTTGGTAAACCTTGTCTCTCCTATTGTCTTGAAAATTTAAGTTCATTCTAGTTAGGAGCATAAGTTAAACTATTGTGTTAAACCAATTGAAGGACATTGGAAACAAAAAATGAAATGAGCAAACCTTGATGATCAGAGAAACAAATCAACCTCTCAAAGTGAATGTTATTTTGAATATTCAACAAAATATTTCAATGTTACTTCGACAATGAACCAAAATGAAATCTAAAACTAAGATAGACAACTAAAAAACCGATACCTTATGAGAGTGCCCATATTACAATTGGATGCCAACTATCGCCATTAGAGGGACTATGTGGTGGTTTGAGATATCGATCATGGATTAGAGATTCATTTTCTCTTATTCTAAAAATAACAAATTATTTATATAGAAACACAACAAAATTCATAAGATGAACTTAATGCAATTTCTATTCCATTATAAAATGAAAATCACATTCTTCAAGTGCTCAAAGAACGATATAATTAAAATCAAGTATATGTGCATACTACACTTCCACACGATTAAAGTCACATTAGCAATGTACATTTCATTTATTTCCCTTTATAAAATAATCCTTGATATTTTCCATTTCCTCTTCTTCATTTTAACTTCTTTCCACCCCTCTAAAAACGGATTCATGATAACTAAATGTGAGTTGGAAGGTGGGAGGTTAGACCAAGCATGTATCTAAAACCCTAACACACATACTTGAATAGACTCTGACCTTATTTACACATTAATAGAAACTACCACCATACAAACACAAATTGAAAAAATTTCAACGTTGGCCCCTTTGACATGTCAGTTATAAGCAGGGTCAAGTACATGAGCAGACACGCCTTATTTTTGTATTTTTATAGAATAACAAAATAATATTTGATTTTAGAATTGTTTGTTTGAGTCATGTTTGAATCTGAAAACCCTCCAATACCGTCAATGCATGTGTGTTGTCCTAGCATGTCAAATTTCAGTCCATAAAAGCACAAATCTTGCATTTGCATATGAAGTGAAATCTTGTTTCAGTCTAATTATTGGCTACAAGATTGTATGGAGGAATGATCCATTAGAAGAAACCATATAGCATAGTCCACTCATATTTAGATATTAAATGTGGTCGTGATTGACAAGAATTCTATTGGTGCACTATTTGACCATGTATCAATATACTTGGTCAGACCGAGTATTGGTGGATGTATGAAGAAGTTGGTTGGTTGTTTCCAAGGAAGCTTGGATTGTATGCCCAAAAAATAAGTTCCTTCATATCGACCAATAATAGCATTGACCTGGAAAATATTTCATGGTCAACTAATATTGATTGGAGAAGTTGAGAAATAATTCCATTATTATAGATCATAGTTCTATCTATGTTGTTTTTGTGTATATTTCCTTACTATTGCACAAGCAAATACCAAGGACCTATATCCTTGTAAGATTTATTATTTGTTGATATGGAAGAAAGTTCTCTTGACCCAGTCGAAGATTGACCAACAAGTAGGATAGTTGATTTAATCATAATCAACTAAAGTTCAAACTTGAAGTACTTTATACCCTTTGTTGGAAATACTGGGAGCCTTTGATGAATATTAAGAACAAATTTTATAGAAATTGTAGGAAATTTGCAAGAAGAAATATATTTCCTTGCAAGAATATCATGATTGACTTCCTAAACAAGAAAATTCCTTACAACATGATATGGTAGAATTTGTAATCCCCCAGGGTGTAGAATAGTCAGTGATGCATCATGTTTGACTCTGGAAACCCTCCCATACTATCATTACATGTGTCTAGTATAACCATGTCAAATTCTAGTCCATATAATCATAAATTGAAAAAATTTCATCATTGGCCCCATTCACATGTCATGATTTATATGCGTTGGTTTCAAGTACATGCACAAGCAATGTGACCCAAGAAAATGGCCTTTTCTCCCTTCACATTAATTATTCTATAGGCTTGTTGTTTGATTGTGAAATTGTTTGTGTGAGTCATGTTTGAGTATGGAAACCCTCCCATACTGTCATTGCATGTGTCTATTCTAACCATGTCAAATTTCAGTCCATACAAACACAAATTGAAAAAAATCAACATTGGCCCCATTCACATGTCATGATTTATATGAGTCTGTTTCAATTACATGAGCATGTGATGCTCCCCAACAAGTTGGCCTTGTTGCTCTTCACATTAATTATTCTATAGGCTTGTTGTTTGATTGTGAAATTGTTTGTGTGAGTCATGTTTGAGTCTATAAACCCTCCCATACTGTCATTGCATGCCTCTAGTCTAACCATGTCAAATTTCAGTCCATACAAGCACAAATTGAAAAAATTTCAACATTGGCTCCATTCACATGTCATGATTTATGTGCGTTGGTTTCAAGTAAATGAGCAGGCGATGTCGCCCAAAAAAATGGTCTTGTCTCATTAATTATTCTATAGGCTTGTTGTTTGATTTTGAAATTGTTTGTGTGAGTCATGTTTGAGTATGGAAACCCTCCCATACTATCATTGCATGTGTCTATTCTAACCATGTCAAATTTCATTCCATACAAGCACAAATTGAAAACATTTCAACGTTGACCCCATTCACATGTCACTCATAAGTAGGGTCAAGTACATGAGCAAGTGCACCTTGTTTGATTGTCAATTTTTTTGTGCGAGTCATGTTTGAGTTCAGAAACCCTCACATACCGTCAATGCATGCATCTAGTCTAACCATGTCAAATTTTAGTCCAATATAGAAGAACAAATTGAAAAACTTTCAACGTTGGCCCCATTTACATGTCATTATTTATATAATGCATCAGTTTCAAGTACATGAGCAGGCGATGCCACCCAAAAAATTGGCCTTGTCACCCTTCACATTAATTATTCGATAGGCTTGTTGTTTGATTGTGAAATTGTTTGTGTGAGTCATGTTTAAGTATGGAAAACCTCCCATACTGTCAATGCATGTGTCTATTCTAACCATGCCAAATTTCAGTCCATACAAACACAAATTGAAAAAAAATCAGCATTGGCCCCATTCACATGTCATGATTTATATGTGTCGGTTTCAAGTACATGAGTAGGTGATGTCACCCAAAAAGTTGGCCTTGTTTCCTTTCACATTAATTATTCTATAGGATTTTTGTTTGATTCTGAAATTTTTTGTGTGAGTCATGTTTGAGTCTGGAAACCTTCCCATACCGTCATTAATTATTCTATGCGTCGGTTTCAAGTGCACGAGCGAGAACTCCTTATTTTTGAGTGATTAAATATTACATAATAACAAACTAGGTGAAATAAGCCTAGTTGTGCATTAACCTTTTCGATCTTCTCTTAGTTTCGAGAATTGTTTAATATTATCTACTGAATGGGGAAAACCACGTGAAGGTGGAAGCTCATATTTCTCTCCCCCCCCACATCACTCTCAATTCCCCAAAACCCGACAAAATCTATGTACTAGAAAATAAATGAATGTGTTTTTTGTCATAATTAAGAAACATCTCCTACAACATATACTGACATACTAGAGAATGAAATAATTAAAATTGAACACTAATTTATAAAATATACCAATACATGTCAATAATTCTATCAATAAAGTCTCATCAATATCATATTCATGAACATTTTCTCCTACATCATCTGGTTTAACTAATTCTTCAACATCTTCATCTCGAACATGATCATCTAACTCATGTTGATCCTCTAGTACATTATCTTCTTCAATACCCTCTTGATATTCCTCTACATTATACTTTACCGACTTTTCTCTTGGATCATGTCTAATGACAAATGAACAACCCCCTCTACCTGGAACCTCTGAGTAAAATACTTGTTCACATTGACTTGGAAGAACATAGGGATATGTTCTTAGATTGAGCGACCTTGTATTGACCATGGTAAATCCATTAGCATGTTAAATAACAATTCTATTAGGATCACATTGGTTCAATCATAGCCTATACCATTTGACAATGAATAAAAATAATTTTAATGATTTAAAGTCACACTCAATAATATCTTCCAAATACCCATAGTATCAATTTTCTGACAATTTTGGATGTCTGTCACTTATAGAGGAAACATTCATCACCTCAAATACTACAGTTATCCCATAATCATATGTTTTCTTTCTTTCATCCAACTTTTTATGCAAAATTTACGCCCATTGCACCACATATCCTTATGGTGTTTTACCTGCAATATGCCAAAAATGAAAAAAAAATGGCAACATCAATTGATAATTAATTAAATATGTTTGTAAATTATGAAAAGAAAAAAAAATCAACTTGTACATCAAAATAATTAAAAATAATTAAATAGTATGGCTTATTAATATGCTTGCATGTTTATCTTTTAAACCATATGCTAAATCAATTTCCATTTGTGTAAGATTGGTATCTCCATTGCAGTGTGTTGCTTTAACCAATGAAGCCACACCTTCCCATGATAATCCTTGACCATATTGTTTACATCATTCTATCCATACCTTCATCCAATCAAGATTGTTTGTGACGTATAAATGTAGTGCATCCCACTCTCGACCAGTTGTATGAGAATAAAATTACAATATTTCACAAATGTATAATTACTTAAGTACACAATATACTTGTATAATTGATGCATATTGAAGATTAAAAATGAAATAATTAAGTACGATATATACATAAAAACCAATAGTCAATTGTATTATAATTAATCTAAACCATCTAATAATTACCTTTCACCTTCCTCTATCCACCTATCCCCATCAGGTACTCCCCTTCGAATTTGTTAACGGAGTTTGGATCACCAATGCGTCGATCTAAAAATATATTAAAAAACACTAACCCTGGAAGATATTCAGTAATATACACCATGGTCTAGTATACCATATATCCCTCCACCATACAACCCTTAGGACGTGCTCTCTGTCTAACCAAATCCTTCAAAAAATTCAAGTGCCTCTCAACCATCCACATTGAACTTGTGTGTATAAATCCATACAATTCAATCTACTCAACTTGGTGTATGAGGTAGTGTTCTTTCGTATTGAAAAATGATGAAGGTAGAAACATTTTCATTTCACACATTAGACAAGGAAATTTTCTCTTCCAATGCTTTATATCTTCTTTATGGATTTGTTTAGATTACAACCATCTATAAGTGATGCAATAAAATCATGAGATTTAACGAAAATAAAAATATAATACATAAGTACAATTTCTAAAACAAATGTCAAATATAAGTTCTACAACGAATTAAACAAACACTTTATGCATGAAAAATATCGCTACTTACCTCATGTATTTTCCAAGATCATATATAACTTGTTTGACACTGTTGTCGAAGTTGTTTGGGAGAGATAAAGGTAGAACATACTGTAACAATAAAATCGTTTCATTATTTTTTCCAAAAGCACACAAAAAAGTACACCAACAACATGTAGTATACAAATATAGAAATATATAAACCAGAATAATTACCTTAATGAAGACATGTCAATCATGCGCTTTTTACACCCCCAAAATCACCTTTCTTTGTTAATATATTCTTTATGTTCGAACAAAATCCCGTGGGAAATTTATTTTTCTGTATGAATTCTTTTACAACATTACTTGGTTGCTCCATCAATAACCATGGAAGAGAGATTATATTAATTTAGTCTCCATCCTTATTTAATTCAATGACATCTTTCATTGCATGATTGGCTTCCTGAATGTCACTACAAATTTTGACAATTTTTTCTTTGTCACTCCTTCCATCCAATATTTGCCATAATGTTTCAGCTACATTCTTTCTTATATGCATTGCATCAAACAAATGAACAATTTATAGGTGCTCATAGTAGGGAAATCTACTGAATTGTTTGGGATTAATTTTCATTCCTTGTGGAATCCCATTAACACCTTCATGATCATGACCATCATGAATCCTAGTTAAAGAAATTACAAAAATCGTTGTCAATTATAGTAAATTATCAAAACACGTTATAAAAACAAATAAATTAAAAAACATTTCATATATGATGATCATAGATAGACAATTTGATCTGTACCTTGACGATTTCTATTATATTGAAACTTCCATAGGTGAGGTGTCATTCTTGGTGGTTTTAATGCGGTCTCTTCTTTCCCATTGAAAATATGTTTTTCGGTAATTCGATACCTATGATTCTTAGAGAGGAATTTCCTATACAGATCAAATGCCTCCTTTCCTAAACTTTTTGATCGTCGGGATTTCATCTTAGGACCACAAACTGGACACGAAAATTTTCCCTTTGTTTGAAGACCTGCAAAATATGGATTAACTATGTCAATTATAATATATTATATATAATGAATAATGAATTATTTAAAAAACATGCATGATTAATATATCAACTTCATAAAATTAAATACTATTAAAGTGCACGTTATAATTACATACCACAAAAATGTGTTATCCCTGGAGCATCATGAATTGTCCATGCAAGCGTTGCATGGAATTGAAATTGCATTTTCCCTATTGGTCTAGAGACATCATGCATGGCGATGCCATTCCGTAGCTTTAGTATCTCGTCAATAAGAGGCTCGATATATAAATTCATATCTTTAACTTGGTACTTACCTAATTGATTTGAACATATAAAATACATAATTATTTCAACCATTTTACATACATAAACAATATATATGCGTAAATGAAAATAAATATGACATTATGCAACAAATACGACAAATGAGATGCTACTGCATTAAAAAAAAATTGTTGTAAACAAAAACCTGGAACAATCATTGCCAACATTATATGCTCCCTCTTTATTGACATCCAAGGATAAATGTTATCATTGATAACAAAAATAGGCCAAAGATCTCATCTCTGCAAATGGATTAACACCATTCGTTGCCAAAGAAATCCTAACATTACGAGGTTCTTCTTTAAAGTGTGTCCATTTTTTCTCCATGTATCTAAATGCAGAACCATCTACAGGCATTCAAAGAATTTCATCTTCACTTTTATTTCATGCATGGTAATCCATCAATTCTGCTAAGTTTTTGCACCTAAACAGTGATTTCAAGCGTGGAATAATGGGAATATAATGAAGAACCTTGCGAGGCACATTTTTTGTTACTTGATCTGTTCGATATCTACTGCTATGACATTCAGGGCATTCTATTTCAAATTCATATTGTTTATAATATATAATATGATCATTGG
>WSFP011331445.1:0-38957 GCA_009831015.1 Picea engelmannii
TTTTTTTCCCTGAGTGAAGTGTGATGAATATTTAGGGGTTATTCATAAAATCATAATATGAACTAAAGAAACATCAATCAGTTTTAGCTCATGCCTTTTTAAACACGTGTACAAAAGAAACTAATGCCCAATTCATGGATTACATAGAATTCACCTATAATGTGAGACACAAATTTTCCACAGAGAGAAAGTACCTATATATATATAAATATAATAAATATAATATATAAATATAATAAAACAATAAAAAAAAAACAAACAAAACAAAAGAACTAAAACAAAATTTCAATATTGAACTCGCGCTCGCGCCCATTCATGAGACATAACAGACTAGTAGAAGATAGCACCAAGAAGCCAAAGAACTCAAGGAGACTAGGGCACGTAGGACACGCTAGAGAAGGAAGTTGGAGAAAGAGAATTAGGAAGGGCACTAGGTGAGAGAGTTGATAACGAGTAGGGTTATGAAGGAGAGAGATCTCATGGAGGGCACTGACCGGGAGAGAAATATCGAGGGAAGGGTTAGGAAGGAGACATAGCTTGCAGAGGGAACTGGGAGAAAGAGCTTGAGGCCAACATAGGGCGAAGAGAATGGTGATTTGTTGAATTTCCCAATACCTCCCTTCATTTCATGGTAATAATGCATGACTAAAAAATAAGTAGGAATTAACTCAAATCTAATGCCTGGAAGGTTTTCTAGATATGAGGTTTATGGACACAAATTTCATTTATATTTAAGAAAAAAAAAGAAAAGATGTAGGTCATGCCCCAAGTTCCCCATTACCTATTTCACTATCAAAATTACAGGGTCCCATTCTAAGACAATTGGCCATTGCAAATGTGGTAAACACACTCATGGTTAAGATGGGTTTGGAACCTGCCCCTCTTCTACTGCATAGATTGACCCTACTAGTGTCCTTCTTGCAAGTTTTTGAATATATGTTTATTGCATTTGTTGTATTAGTGAAAGTTTTTACTTGGTGAATGTGGAGCTCTTGTTTTGAGCCATTATTGCAGTCTTTGGCATTGCATTTGGGACACAATATTATATTCTCTTTTCGAAGGTTTTGTAGGGTTTGTAGAGTCCTTTAAAACATAAGCTATTAATTAGTTCTTTGACAAAGTTAGGGAAAATATACTCAATATTACTTTATCGGGGCTCATTCCAACATTATTGTAGCTTTGGCTATAATCAGGTAAACTAGCCTTTTTTTGTATATGTATATGTATGTTTTTGTATAATATAATAAGTATTTTTCAAAAAACAAATCAAGGTCAAATATGATGTAAAGGAACTCAATTTGTCACAAGGGTGGTTAAATGAGATAATATAGGTCAAATAGAGGTTATTCTCTTTCACCTTTGCTTGAATGTTGTGCTCTCATGGTAATTGTTGTCACTATCCCTTCCCTACTTAAGGAAATTTGTTAACCTTTGTTTTGTAGGAACATAGATTTCTTGGGTACTAAGATCACCGTGTTTACACCTCTTAAGTCTTAGCAAGGTTAAAAATTTCCAGAGAAGATAAAAATTTGAAATCCTTATGTGACATTCGTCTTATGAAACAAGGGTTTGTATCATTTTTTCTTTATTACATTGTTCTTTTCAATGTTGTATATTTGTACTAAGTGAACTGTGACATTTTCATGGTATTTTTTAAATTTGGGTCATTTTGCTTCCATTTATCTAGATAATTAGCTCATACCTTTTGTCATTATCAATGCACACATAGTAATCTATCAATAAATTATTTATGTGCTTAAAACCTATTTATCCTTCCCATAGCCATTTTTCATCAAAGTTGAAATTCTTGCATTTCATTTTCCTCTTGCATGGTTTAAAGAGTCGAGTTGAAACACCATCAGTTTGACGACCACCACTTTGAGTAACAACAACCTAAAATCAAGCGCTAATTAAAATTTATCGAGCAACTTTTCTAGGGCTCTTCAAACCCATCTTATCTTAGGTGTAGAGCTTTGGAATGGGATTGTGAGAATAACTTTCCAAAGCTGCTAAAAAAAACAAATCTTTGAGTTAGGGAGTGAAATCCAATTACTATATCACTGACTTTGGGAAGCCCTTCTAACACAAGGGTCAAGAACGAGGTCACATTGGGGCCAACAGAGCAATCAAACCTTCTTTTTTGGTCTTGGTGTCGAATGTCCCCCCTCCAATTTGGTATAGTAGGTGGTACCCCAGAGGCCATAATACTTTAGACTTCCTACCCAAGGTGACAACCCAAGGAAGGTGGTGTTGTACATGGGATAGATGTTGGCTAGACTCACTCAGACTCCTTGGAGGGTTGCCCACTACTCAATGAGGTAACTTTCACTAGTGTGTTAGTTCGTTAAGAAGGTTGTCAATGTAAATTTTCCACCTGTTGAAACCCATCCCCTTCATGCATTGATCATGTGATGTTGGATTCCATCACCATCTGGCACTTCTCTATGAGAAGGTTTGTTTGCATGCTTGACTGATAGATTAATTAGTGTGTGTTAGATAATACACATGTGAAAAAGTAACAATATGGTAATCATTATGATATTACTATGATACCAACAAGATACTAGTAATGAAGTCGAACCATTGTACTAATTAGTGTTACAACTTGATAGAGCAATGCTTATGCATATCCAATTTCATGGACTATTCAAAAATATTGATTAAAGAATAGAGAATTTTAACTATAATTTTAGAGTAATTCAGCCTTTTGATTTATCTTTTGTTTCAAATATTTCTAGTATTAATGAGAAATAAATTATGTGTGCTTAATGACTAACATTTTTGCTAACCTTCTATAAATTACATAGATATTTACAGTTTCATCGTTTCCTACTAGCTTCCATTAGTTTTTACATGTAAAGAGTTATGTTGGGATGGGGGCAGACCAAGGGTTCAATTCTTACAACAATGCACCAACAAAACCCTAACTACCGGGCCTTTCAGCAACATCTGCGAAGCAGATGAAGTCTCACTCGAGGTAGAGGCAGGGGTGGTTGCAGGACTCAGATGTCTGCAACCTTAGTTGGGACACAGATCTGTGATTGTAACACATTAACAAAGAAATTAATAGTTATATTTCATTAATATTCAGTCTTAGTTTACAACGCAACTAAACCCTAACAATAGATCAACGAAGTATTCACATAGATCCAATAAATTCAAGCACTAAGCATACCAACATAGATTAGATCCAACATTCATTCACATTATTCAACACTAAGCTACCATATTAGATTCTTATAAGAATACATCAGTGCACTAAGCATTTAACCACATAAACAAGAGAACAACCATAAAGCACAAGGCAACCACACCATGGGATATACGTGGTTCACCCCCACCCTGGGGCTACTTCCACAAACTCTTCTTCTTTATTTCTTTCTGTCAATATTCTACATGCACAGAGCCATGATATCTTACTCCTTAGAGGACAAGAGATATGTGTGCACTCCACTAGATCCTCCTTCCCTGAGTTACAACACAAAGCCTCTTCACAGTCTCTTACAATCACTTGCACTTAGCTCTACAAGTTCTCAACATAGCATGCACAAAGAACTTACAAGTTGCACTTAGCACAGTGTCTAGCCTCTCTTCGATCACTTAGATCAAACTACTTCCTACATCACCTAGCTTTCTATTTATGCATTACAAAAAGGGCCTAAACATGGGTAAACCCATGGGCCAACATCCCCATACCCGTTACATAAGCCCAAAACCCAAAAATACCTAAAAAGGGACTGAGATCCCATGATCTCTGCTTCGACTTGCGCTCTGCCTTCGACAGCCTGTCAAAGTACCAAAAGTAGGTCAAACATGACCAAGGATCCTCAAAACTTGGTCAAGGGACACTAGGCCCCCAACACTCACCTGTGACTCCTCTCGAGTCACTCTAGTCTAGGTAGATTTGCTTCAAAAGCCTTGATCCTGGCTTGAGCTACTTCGACCTATTGTTGCGACACAACCTCCTGTTCAATGAACTCTTGGATTACTGCTTCGTTGACAGGTCCCTCTAAATGTTGTTCATCTGTAGTGACTACTTGCTCTAGTTCTTCTCCTTGACCTTCAATCATTGTGAATAGTTGGCAAGCCTCATCCTATGTTGGTTGGAGCCTCTGAGTCACTTCCATGACTTTTCTCAGAATGGTGTGGACTTGTTGTTGAGGAGTGTGATATTCTTTGGATCACTTCATCCTCTCAACAACTGGCAAGGGATTTAACTATGCGTGTATTGTTTCTGCTTGCTTCTTTGCCTCCTAGAGCCGTGACTCTAGTGCCTTAAGTTCAGGATCCTCAGTGATTTGCTCATAAGTCTGGGCACTGCGATCACTTAGCTGTTTACATTCCATGGTGAGGGCCTTGATTCTCTCAACTACACTTCGAGCATTTGCTTCTCTTTGATCTACTACATCCGGTGGAGTGTTGGGTACTGTTCATAGCTCTAAGTTTGCTATTCTTTGTTGAAATTGTTGGATAGATTCTGTGAGATGCACTACTTGATGCTCCACTCGGCCTTTTGCCTTTGGCTCTAAGCCCATCACAAAGAGAAGTGATCCATCGAATGCTTCTTTTACTCCAAGTTTCTCTGTGATAAACTGCTCTTTTTCTTGCTTGACCTGCGCCCTCTCTTCTTCAAACTTGTCTTGAAGGTCATCCTTCTCCTTTTGTGCGACCCGATGTTTCTCTATCATTTCTTCTTGGGCTTGTTTCAGGGCCACTGTGGCCTAGTCTTTCTCAGCTTGTGCTCAATGAAGGTGAGCTTCAGTTACATCAGCTAGTTTGTGGAGTTGGGCAGGCTCATCTCCCAAATATGGTTCTTCTGATGGCAGGGGCGCAATGGATACTGTGCGGCTGGATTGAAGGCCCTGTTGTACCCCTCTGATTTCAACCTCGATCCTGTCATACATATCCTCTTGCTTGGATTCATGTTTCTGCAAGATGTCCTACAAGGCATCTGCTACAACTATGATGATGAAGTCAAAGTCATCTACAGTGAGCACAATCTGCATCTTAGTCAAGGTGGCTCTGGATTTCTTTCGGGAAGTGGGTTTCATGGGGGAAACCTTTCTTTTCTTCAAGGGATCAACCTCATCAACAAGATCCCTAAGCGGTGTTACTTCACCCTTCTTCTGCTCATCTTCTTTTCCATGGGTCTCTTTTTGATCTACTTCATCATCACCCCCTCGACCAAGTTATACTAAAGCAGTTTCTTCTGATGCGTTGCTCAAGTTTTGGACCTCTTCAATATTTTTCCTTCTGTTGGGTCCAGGAGTATCCTTTGCTTCATGAGTGGTCTCAGGGCTACCAATTAGTTCAGGTTCTGAAATTTTTGTGGGGTTAGCGTGGATGAGGAGCTCTGCAAACAAGTCCTTGGTTATCTCTTTGAGGTCCTCCTCTGTGAGATTGTAGTATGATTGAAGTTCTTATTTATTCTCATCTGCACATGTGGTGATATAAATGAAGTGTTGATCTACACGAAACTTTATGAGGGGTCATAACTGATGCAGGGTGTTTGGCGTCATGCAAGGGACAACTTCGATAGCCCTCTTTAGTTGGAGATAATATGTATGAAAGACCGCATTTAACTGCCATTTTTTTCCCATATCACTCGAGTACCAGAGCATGGTGAACTTCACAGTGAGCGGCTCGAATGGCTCAATGTCCGAGAAGGTCACACCTTCCAGCATCTACCAAGTGGTAAATGCGATGAGGATAAAGAGGCAGCTAAAGTGGAAGTCATAGCCCTGATCTTGAGCTTCACGGAAGTCTAATTCCAACTTGTTGACCAATTACTTCACCTAGTTCATCTGGAGTCCTTCTACACATTTCCTAGCAAGGTCAACAATGAATCCTGTGACTTGTGTAGGTCTGTTCTTTCTTATGCGCTTTCCTGTGATCCGCTGACAGGCCAGGCGCATTGCACCATTATGGATGGAAGCTACCTTGTAGCCTCTTGTTCCATTTTCTACATCGCCATATTTGTCTTTGATCTTCTGTGCTAATGCATGATCTATAGCCTTCCCTGGGTAGAAGTCCTATGGGTCAGGTCCCTGCATGCTCAATCTGGTGATCCTATGGATCAACGTCGGATCGACTGTGATGCATCGGTCTAGCCATAGGTAGTCTCCATGGTAACATGAGAGAAGGAGCTTAACACACATGTTAACCTCCTGGTGCCTTCCAAAGTGTGGAATCTTGATTACATTCAAGAGGGTGGACTGCGCAAGGTTCATAGTCCATGGCTGGGGGATTATTTTTGAGTTCTTCCCCTTCATCCTGGCCAGTATTTGTAAGGAGAAAGCATACTATGGTTCTTTTGGTCTCCTAGGTTGAATTCATTGAACTTCAATGTCGCAATCTTATCGTGCTACACTCTAACTGCATGCATCCCCTTTGGGAGGTATGCAGTAACCAAGGTATAATCAAAGTCTCTCAAGACACTGTCACGACTCACTGCGCCAGCCAGAGTCGGGATGTAGTCGGGTAGGATGGTCAGGATTAGATTCTCTTTTTCCAAGTCATCTTGGTTCTTGGTTCTCTTCTCTGGTGCCGGTCAGGATGGTCCAAATCTGTGAGCAGTCGACGAAGATGCTTGCACTCCTCTCATTGATGATGCTTGAATACCTATGGACATTACTTTTTTGGCCATGAGATCAATGATAACTTCTTTGAGGAATTTCGCTGCGACGTTGATCTCATCTAACATATATTCTTATATCGGATAACTCAGGTGGATGAATGAGTGCGCAATGCAATGGAACAGGTGTCGATATCAATAAAAATAATGCGGTAGCAATCAATTGGCTTGGATACAATTCACAAAAGTGTTCTCGGTGCAACAGTCAATGGACTAAGTAGGCACGATGGAATAGATATATCCAATGGATGAGAGGCCTTCATCAATGTGGTTTTTTCCATTGTGACGCGGTCTCAACGGTCTGATGGCGAGTCTTCGAGACATTATTGTTGTTCTAACCATTCGGGTCGTCGGGCTAACGGTTATAATGATTTCAACAGATATATCCCTTCACCATGGTGAAGTGAAATGTTTCACTATTCTGATATCCCGGCGAAGTTCCATTCTTGCAAACCTTCATTCTGCGAAGTCCCCTCTGGAACCTTCTGTAACCTTTCTATCTTTTCTCTCTTCTTACTGAGCTTTCTAGCCTTATTCCTAGTGATCTTCGTCAAGGTATTTCTCTTTCCATTCTAATTCTTATGTCCTTTTGACATAGTAACTTCGCGTTGTTGAGATTCTTTCATAGGTTCATAGATTAATACGTCTTCTATATCTGGGGTAGGTGTTCTACTCATGTGTGAGTCTATTTGTGTTATTTCAACTTCGACATCCAAGTTTCTGGTTCTAAGTATCTTCAATCTGTTCTCCTGTTCTTCAATCAAGTGTGTTATCCTCCTATTCATAAAATCTTTTAATTCTTTCTTCTTCTACTCTAAGACTTCTTCTTCTTTCCTTCTATCCTGATCCGTTTCAATCCAAGGTTTTCCTAGTAATATAGAAAATGGGGCATTGTTCTCAATAAATTTAACAATCTCAAAATCTTCCTCTATTGAGGTTCCATGAGCACTCATAGATATATAAGTGAGTCTTCCACATATGGTTATCAACTTTCCTCTAAATAATCCTATTCCTCCCAATGAAGGAATCATAACAGGATTTTCTAAAGTTTCCCAAGTTCTTTCTATCATGATATTTCCCTGTGTTTCTTCATCTAGAACACAGTCAATGTCGAAGTCTCCTATTTTTGTTTCTATGCATTATTTTTCTTGGAAGATCTCTGATAAGTTGATATTTCTATGATCATTTAGGGCTTCTTTCGTTTGTAGCATTCTCTAATTCTTTCTGGGGTTCTACCATGGTCTCAGTTTCTTGACCTCCCTTAGGGTTTTCTTATCTCATATTCATTCTTTCGAGCTTAGCAATCATTCTAGGGAAATCTAAAATTTCATGATCCATGCATTTACAACAAAGACAACTAGGTCATCTACTAGGGCATTCCTTAGCAATATGTCCTGGTCTTCTGCAACTGTAACAAAGGGTTAGTCTTCTTTTTCTTTGAAATGATCCCCAACCTTTCTAGTACTGTGCACTAGGATCATAGTAGCTAACCTGCAAATTTTTTTTTCTATGGTCCTGCATCCATTTGTTAGTCCAAACATTCTTTCTATGCATAGGAATAACATATCTTTCACTATTTTTGTCAGATCTACTCATATCAAACCTTCTTTCATCTAGATGTGCCCTACGTTTCAAGCTAGGACAAAATTTATCAAACATACCTAGATCCATACTTTTGAAACAAAAAATCCCACTTATCTTACCTTCTCAATCAAAACCTTTAATTGTTCTTACCTTTATTAGAGCACAAAGCTTTAATACCTTACCTCTTTTCTTCATATATGACTTTTCTTCTTGGCACAAAGCTTCACAGGTCAAGTAGAATACATCGTACTAGGGCAACAGATCTATGCACTAATCTTTCTCTCCTTCAGTTCCCAACAATCACAGTTTCAGGTCCCGACAACAAAACCATTTGTTGGGACAGGAGAAGACCCAGGGTTCAACGATTACAAAAGTGCACTAACAAAAACCTAACTACTGTCTCTTTCAACAACACCTGTGAAGCATATGAAGTCTCACCCGAGGTAGAGGTAGGGGTGGTTGCAGAACTCAGATGTCTACAACCTTAGATGGGACACAGATCTATGATTGTAACGACTTAACATAGCACTTAGTAGTTATAGTTCATTAATATTCAGTGTTAGTTTACAATGCAACTAAACACTAATAATAGATCAACACAGTATTCAAACAGATCCAATAGATTCAAGCACAAAGCATACCAACATAGATTAGATCTAGCATTCATTCACATTATTTAGCACTAAGCTACCATATTAGATTCTTCTAAGCATACATAAGTGCACTAAGCATTTAACCAAATAAACAAGAGAAAAACCATAAAGCACAAAGCAACCACAACACGGGATATACGTGGTTCACCCCCACCCTGGGGCTACATCCACCAACTCTTCTTCTTTATTTCTTTCTATAAATCTTCTACATGCACAGAGACATGATATCTTACTCTGTAGAGGACAAGATATCTACGCACACTCCCCTAGATCCTCCTTCCCTGAGTTACAACACAAAGCCTCTTCACAGTCTCTTACAATCACTTGCACTTAGCTCTGCAAGTTCTCAACATAGAATGCACAAATCACTTACAAGTTGCACTTAGCACAATGTCTAGCCTCTCTTCGATCACCTATATTGAACTACTTCCTACATGGCCTGGCTTTATATTTATGCATTACAAAAAGGGCCTAAACATGGGTAAACCCATGGGATGACATCCCCATACCTGTTACATAAGCCCAAAACCCAAAAATCCCTAAAAAGGGGCCGAGATCCCGTGATATTCGCTTCGACTTGAGCTCCACCTTCGACATCCTGTCGAAGTCCCAAAAGTAGGTCAAACATGACCAAGGATCCTCAAAACTTGGTCAAGGTCCAACAAGTTCGACCCGTATATTGTGATTGCACCTCTTTTATTTGGACTTCATCACTCTTTTCATTTATTTTTCTACTCCCCAACCAAACTGAATTCCTGTTGTTGTCCTAAATATTCCCTACTTCACTATAGAAACAACTTTGGTTGTGTATATATGCACAACATATTTTGTACATGAAATATTTTGTTTGCAAGCTCATCAATGCCCCATCACTAAGTTAAGAGTGGTTATTTGCTCATGAGTCATCACTAAGTTAGTGGAGTGATTTTAGTTCTATGCATTAATGACTCACTACTAAGGTAGAGGAGAGTTGTTAGTATGAGACTCGTATTATAAAGGGACCCCCCTCCTCACATGTAATTCATTCACCCTACTAACAATATTGCAACTATCATTGGTATGAAATGAACAATAACTAAAATATGAGGAAGAGGAAGAAGATGTAGCAAAAAATATTGAATCTCATCCTACATATGATCAATATCCTTGTGAAGAGGGTTTAGAAGACTCAAGAGGTTCAAAACATCTCCCAACTTCTCTTTCAAGAATATATTCCTCCACGACGAATCCCTAATTGTGCGAAATGATGAATCTCCCTATAAATGGGATGAAAATGAGAATGCAATAATTGAATTTGTTGAAGAGAAAATGAGCATTATAAAAAAAATTGTCTAATGTGAGCCTTCTCTCATAGAGCCTTACACGATGACACTAGCTAGTTAGACTAGAAAGAAACCACAAAGATAAATATGGTGATGATGGCATCCATAGGTCCCAACATTTCATTGGGAAGTGGCCAATTATCTCTAGCTTTGAGATCAAAGGCCCTAAACAGGGAGTGATTGGGATGATACCAAGTCAGTGGTGTGCAGTATATGATTTTATCCCATTGTAAAAACACTTCAATTTCTTAGTAGATTTCCTTGAACCCTTAGGTTTTCCATCGATGATTTTGTTTCCCTTTAGTTTCTTCTTTCTTTTTTCCTTACTCTTTATTGTAAAGGGTCTTTTGGATTCTTTGCTATTTCTTATAAACTATTTATTGAATATGTCCTTTTTTAATAATTGTCTACACAACTTAAATGTAATGTTAGTAATCTCCTTGGTGACATTTAAAGTTTCAGTTTTTTTTTCAAAAGGAGATAAAATCTTCAACGTAATCACTACCAAATCCTGGACTTGTAGCAACTTATCATTTGTTATGGACAACTTTACTAACACCATAACCTCTCTAGTCTTCAAGTGAAAGAATTCATTCCCATTCTTATCATCAGAGTTTCTCCTACCCTTTCCTATGACCAATCCTAACAATCCATTGCATTGGAATATGGTAATCATATGTTGCTTCTAGACATTGAATTTGTGACCATTGGACTTCTTACTAGGGCTCAACAATATATACAAGAAATGCACTAGTTTTTCTCAACAAATAAATGCCAAGCACCAATGGAATAATTTAACTAATCCCAAGAAATCAAAATTCACCTCCAAAAATTAGTTTTGTAGACACATTTATATACCACCTGACACTATACCTAATGATGCCACATTGGCATCAATCCAACACCATGATTATCTTGTTGGGTTCTAGTAGAATTTTTTTGTTTGTTTAATTGACTCTGGAAAACAATTTTTTGTGTAAAAAGTTCAATTAAAAATTATGCTGAAATTCTAAATTAGAAGCTTAGTGTCTTGAACTTCTTAATTGGAGTACCAAGTACATGGATATGTCTTAATCCATATTTTAGGATTTATAGGTGCATAGTCAATTTTTTTTTCTTAATTTGATTACCAAGTACACGGTGTCACTAGCTAGCTACACTAGAAAGAAACCACAAATATCAATATGGTGATAATGGCATCCATAGGTCCCAACATTTCATCGGGAAGTGACCAATTATCTCTAGCTTTGAGATCAAAGGCCCTAAGAAGGGACTGATTAGTGTGTTACCAAGTCATTGGTGTGCAGTATATGATTTTATCCCATTGTAAAAACACTTCAAGTTCTTATTAAACTTCCCTGAACCCTTAGGTTTTCCATCGATGATTTTGTTTCAGTTTCTGATTTCCTTTGTCCTTACTCTTTACTGTAAAGGAACTTTTGGATTCTTTTCTATTGCTTATAAACTATTTATTGAATCAGTCCCTTTTTAATAATTGTCTACACAACTTAAATGTAATGTTAGTAATCTCCTTGGTGACATTTAAAGTTTCAACAAAATTTTCAAAAGGAGATAAACTCTTCAAGGTAATGACTAGAAAATCTTGGACTTGTAACAAATTATCATTTGTTATGGACAACTTTATTAACATCATAGCCTCTCTATTCTTCGAGTGAATGACTTCTTGCCCATTCTCATCATAAGAGATTTTCCTACCCTTTCCTGTGACCAATCCTAACAATCCACTGCATTGGAATTTGGTTATTATATGTTGCTTCTAGACATTGAAATTCTGACCATTGGACTTCTTACTAGGGTTCAACAATATATGCAAGAAATGCACTAGTTTTTCTCAACAAATAAATTCCAAGCACCAATGAAATAATTTAACTAATCCCAAGAAATCAAAATTTACCTCCAAAACGTACTTGTGTAGACACATTCCTATACCACCCGAAAATATACCTCATGATGCCACATTGGCATCAATCCAACACCACCATTATCTTGTTGGGTTATAGTAGAAATTTTTTGTTTGTTTAATTGACTCTAGAAAACAATTTTTTGTGTAAAAAGTTCAATTAAAAATTATGTTGAAATTCTAAATTAGAGACTTAGTGTCTTGAACTTCTTAATTCGAGTACCAAGTACATGGAGATGTATTCATCCGTATTTTAGGATTTGTAGGTGCATCGTCAAATTTTGTTGCTTAATTTGAGTACCAAGTACACGGTGTCACTAGCTAGCTATAATAGAAAGAAACCACAAAGATCAATATGGTGATAATGGCATCCATAGGTCCCAACATTTCATCGGGGAGTGACTAATTATCTGTAGCTTTGAGATCAAATTCCCTAAGAAGGGAGTGATTGGCGTGGTACCAAGTCAGTGGTGTGAATTATATGATTTTATCCCATTGTAAAAACACTTCAAGTTCTTAGTAGATTTCCTTGAACCCTTAGGTTTTCCATCGATGATTTTGTTTCCTTTTAGTTTCTACTTTCCTTTGTCCTTACTCTTTAATGTAAAGGCACTTTTGGATGCTTTTCTATTTCTTATAAACTATTTATTGACTCTATCCTTTTTTAATAATTGTCTACACAACTTAAATGCAATGTTAGTAATCTCCTTAGTGACATTTAAAGTTTCAACAATATTTTGAAAAGGAGATAAACTCTTCAAGGTAATGACTACCAAATCTGGTACTTGTAGCAACTTATCATTTGTTATGGACAACTTTATTAACATCATAACCTCTCTATTCTTTGAGTGAAAGAATTATTTCCCATTCTCATCATCAGAGTTTCTCCTACCCTTTCCTATGACAAATCCTAACAATCCATTGCATTGGAACATGGTAATCATACGTTTCTTCTAGACATTGAAATTGTGACCATTGGACTTCTTACTAGGGTTCAAAAATATATACAAGAAATGCACTAGTTTTTCTCAACAAATAAATGCCAAACACCAATGGAATAATTTAACTAATCCCAATAAATCAAAATTCACCTCCAAAACTTAATTGTGTAGACACATTGCTATACCACCCAAAACTATACTTGATGATGCCACATTGGCATCAATCTAACACCACCGTAATCTTGTTGGTTTCTAGCAGTTTTTTTGTTTGTTTGTTTAATTGACTCTAGAAAACAATTGTTTGTGTAAAATGTTCAATTAAAAATTCTGCAGAAATTATAAATTACAAACTTAGTGTCTTGAACTTGTTAATTTGAGTACCAAGTACATGGAGATGTATTCATCCATATTTTAGTTTTTATCGGTGCATTGCCAAATTTTGTTTCTTAATTTGAGTACCAAGTACACGTTGTCACTAGCTAGCTACACTAGAAAGAAACCATAAAGATCAATATGGTGATAATGGCATCCATAGGTCCCAACATTTCATAGGGAAGTGACCAATTATCTCTAGCTTTGAGATCAAAGGCCCTAAGAAGGGAGTGATTGGTGTGGTACCAAGTTAGTGGTGTGCAGTATATGCTTTTATCCCATTGTAAAAGCACTTCAAGTTCTTAGTAGATTTCCTTGAACCCTTAGGTTTTCCATCGATGATTTTGTTTCCCTTTAGTTTCTAATTTCCTTTGTCCTTACTCTTTACTGTAAAGGCAGTTTTGGATGATTTTCTATTCCTTATAAACTATTTATTGAGTCTATCATTTTTTAATAATTATCTACACAACTTAAATGTAATGTTAGTAATCTCCTTGGTGACATTTTAAGTTTCAACAAAATTTTCAAAAGGAGATAAAATCTTCAAGGTAATGACTACCAAATCTTGGACTTATAGCAACTTATCATTTGTTATGGACAACTTTATTATCATCATAACCTCTTTATTCTTCGAGTGAAAGACTTCTTTCCCATTCTCATCATCAAAGTTTATCCTACCATTTCCTGTGACCAATCCTAACAATCCATTACATTGGAATATGGTAATCATACATTTCTTCTAGACATTGAAATTGTGACCATTGGACTTCTTACTAGGGTTCAAAAATATATACAAGAAATGCACTAGTTTTTCTCAACAAATAAATGCCAAGCACCAATGGAATAATTTAACTAATCCCAAGAAATCAAAATTCACCTCCAAAAATTAGTTGTGTAGACACATTGCTATACCACCCAACACTATACCTCATGATGCCACATTTTCATCAATCCAACACCACCATTATCTTGTTGGGTTCTAGTAGAATTTTTTTGTTTGTTTAATTGACTCTAGAAAACAATTTTTTTGTGTAAAAAGTTCAATTAAAAATTCTCTGAAATTCTAAATTAGAAACTTAGTGTCTTTAACTTATTAATTTGAGTAACAAGTACATGGAGATGTCTTCATCCATATTTTATGATTTATAGGTGCATTGCCAAATTTTGTTTCTTAATTTGAGTACCAAGTACACGGTGTCACTAGCTAGCTACACTAGGAAAAAAACCACAAAGATCAATATGGTGATAATGGCATCCATAGGTCCCAACATTTCATCGGGAAGTGACCAATTATATATATCTTTGAGATCAAAGGCCCTAAGAAGGGAGTGATTGGCGTGGTACCAAGTCAGTGGTGTACATTATATGATTTTATCCCATTGTAAAAACACTTCAAGTTCTTAGTAGATTTCCTTGAACCCTTAGGTTTTCCATCGATGATTTTGTTTCTCTTTAGTTTCCGCTTTCCTTTGTTCTTACTCTTTACTATAAAGGAACTTTTGGATTCTTTTCTATTGCTTATAAATTATTTATTGAATCCGTCCTTTTTTAATAATTGTCTACACAACTTAAATGTAGTGTTAATAATCTTTTTGGTGACATTTAAAGTTTCAACACAATTTTCAAAAGCAAATAAACTCTTCAAGGTAATGAATACAAAATCTTGGACTTGTAGCAACTAATCATCTGTTATGGAAAAATTTATTAACATTATAACCTCTCTATTCTTTGAGTGAAAGACGTATTTCCCATTCTCATCATCATATTTTCTCCTACCCTTTCCTGTGACATATCCTAACAATCCATTGCATTGGAATCTGGTAATCATACGTTGCTTCTAGACATTGAAATTGTGACCATTGGACTTCTTACTAGGGTTCAAAAATATATACAAGAAATGTACTAGTTTTTCTCAACAAATAAATGCCAAGCACGAATGGAATAATTTAACTAATCCCAAGAAATCAAAATTCACCTCCAAAACTTAGTTGTGTAGACAGATTGCTATACCACCTGAAACCATACCTGATGATGCCACATTGACATCAATACAACACCACCATTATCTTGTTGGGTTCTAGTAGATTTTTTTTTTTGTTTAATTGACTCCAGAAAACAATTTTTTGTGTAAAAAATTCAATTAAAAATTCTGCCGAAATTATAAATTAGAAACTTAGTGTCTTGAAGTTCAGAAATTTTACCTCTTTCCTAGAGTTTCCCAGATATGGTACCTGATAATTTACATCCTTAGGGATGATATGGAATATAATAAAAAAGTAACAACAATAAATGATATTTAACTTCTTAACAACCCTAATCCACTAGGAAATTCAAAAGAAAATATATCAATCTTATGCCACAATTTTCAACATCCTAGGGAAATCTTATCATGCATAAACTAGATCTGAAATTCATTTTCTTTCATTGGTGTTATAGGACGTAAAAGAAAACATGTAATTGTTAGATATATCTTCATTGAGTGAGGGAATTTCAAGTATAATAGAGGAAAGTGAGATATCTAGTAGGTCTAACAGGTGAAGATCAACTAGAAGTGAGAAGATCAGAAGAAAATTCCATAGATGCATGGAATTTTTCCTTGCGAAAGGGGGATCATGTTCTTATGATCATGAGAGAATAGATGAAATTGAGGTGCCATTGAGGTATAAACATATAGTGAAATGATGTGTACCCAAGGATCTTCCTGAAATAGAAAATGCTTTTTGTGTAAATGAAAGGATATACCAGATTGCTCCATCATCATTACATGGTTTGGGACTATTTTCCATGGATTGAATAAAGGTATGTTATGGATGATTAAATAAATTTATGGAGTACGTCGGACCCTATTATATCTACAAATATTGGATACACATATTAAAATATACAAAAAGTATGTGAAGATATGGCTTGGTTGCAAATTATATACAACTAAAAGACAATGATCAAAATAAAGGAGCAACTATCTATATTGATGGAAGGCCAAAAGTAGCAGGGAATATTGTAGTGTTTATAAATAGGACATGACCCGTGACCACAAATAAGTGACCCCATTACGTATTTGAGGGGCATGAAGGAAACCATGTATTCATATGTGCAATAAAATCAATAGTTGTAGGGGAAGAGTTACTGATTGATTATAATTCGAATCGAATAGATACAAACATTGCTATTATGGGGGCAATACATATACTAATTTACCCAACCTGTAAGAAATGAATCTTATATTTTATGATTTTCATTATATTCTTTACGATGTTAATCCATTTGGAGAGCTTTGGTCTATTTACTCAGTGTGGCCTATTTTTGTTATCAACAATAACATTCCTCCTTGGATGTCAATAAAGAGGGAGGATTTATCATACATTTGAATTTATTTCTCATGATAATGATCACGGTTCCAATTTAACTGTAATGTGGTAGGATGATCGTGGTAAATCAAAAATGGCCTTAGAACAGGTAAACGAACAATAATTTTCAAATTGCATTTAATGTGCACTTTATTTATGTGGCGATCAATTATTTTATTTGTTTACATAACTGGATTATCATTTATTTTTTTGAATATGTAGTCAGTGGGCCATGATGCTGATGATGATTTTCTCAGTGAAATGGATTTGTATGAACCCCCCAACCCTATGGTTTTAATTAAAAAAATATCAATAAAGCAAACAAGGAACTAGATCACTTGTTAGATATTTTAGATCAAACTCCCGAGGTCGAAGAAAGGATCATATAAGTTGTGACAAGGCTTAAGAAATATAAGGTAATGACCATAATTTCAAGTGGTTTTATTTTTATGTCATAATATCAATTATGAAATCTTGATTTTTAACATTTACATTATCTAAATGATTTTTTCTTTCTTTCTTATATAGAGATTTTTGGATCATGTTGACCCCACCATGCATGGTGT
This sequence comes from Picea engelmannii, assembly GCA_009831015.1. Lineage (NCBI taxonomy): Eukaryota > Viridiplantae > Streptophyta > Pinopsida > Pinales > Pinaceae > Picea > Picea engelmannii. The sequence continues at coordinate 17,341 of WSFP011331445.1, forward strand.
CGGTAGTAGTGGCGCTGCAAAAACACCACAAGGTCCTGACACATGCTCTCGTAAATCTTCCAGGACAAAACTATTCAAATATCCACCTTTCACACCATTAGGTGGGAGCCACGACACAGACACCCAGGAAGCGGCCACACATGTAGGCTCTGGAGGTGGTGATAGAGATGAGGTTGATGATTTGACCAACTATATGGTTTCTTTTCCTAAAAAAAGACATGTGATCAACATGGGGACCCTTAAGGGCACATTTATGGTCAACGAGGAAGGGATTCCATTAAAGCAAGTTAAAGTCCCAAGTAATTTTTAAAATTTTAATTGTTTCATGTTCTCTATGTAGGCAAATATAAATCATCTAAATTATTATTTTTAAATTAATAATCATATATTACTTTTTTGTGTAGGGAAAAATGATTTTTATAGGTCCTTGGAGAATAAGGCATGGCTGATTTTTGGGCCCACCATACGGGAGAGGTGAAATTCCTAGAATTCCAATCTCAAAAAATAATTGATGCATTATATTGAAAGACTTTTTGGTGTAGACACATTTAATAAGACCTTGGCCACCACTGCGGCTGGTCAATATTTAAAATATATGCGAGAAAAATATAAGAAGCACTTGAAAAAAAATGATAGGTACGGGCATCCTCTAATTATTCTAGAGAGGGAGTGGAAGGCCCTCATTGAGGATGCAAAAGAGAAGAAATTGAAAGATGAAGGAAAAACACCCTCTGGTCTCAGAAGGTAAATTACAATTTCAATTCAATACCTTCAATTTGTTTTAGATGTAAATAAAAGCATGGTATATATTAACATACTTGAATCTTTTGATGATAGGTTGACTAACATGTCAAAGGAAATAAAAGCAAGGATTGCCTAATGTGGCCAACACAGGCTAGGCCAGGGAGACTACTTGAAGTTGCATTCATGAATTGTAAGTACCCAAATATCTTATTTTTATCTCCTTCAAACATTTAGGTAATTGCAGTGAATAACATTAAAAATACATACACAATGTAGGGTGATGAGTTCGGTACTAAAACCATGGAGGAAGACCTCCATCTTGGTTACAAGTACGACTATAAAGATGTACTTGAACACCGAAAAATCTTGGGGTTGTTACCAAGAACCACTTTGCAAGATTAGGTAAATAAAATTCAATCCACATTAACCTTTATTATTAATATAATACAGTCATGTTTGATATCATCGATAAATTTAATTTCTTACAACTTTGTTTTAATCAGGAGAGGAACACTGTCAACCAGTGCACTAATATTGGAGAGCAGTGTGTTGATAGCAGTTTGCAACCAAAAGATGGTTCTCCCATGCAGTCCCATTCCACTAGGGTGAAACCCCATGATGGTGCTACGACCAAGGCACATGACAATGACATGGTTGTATTTTAATCATATAATTAATAATTTTGTAGTTATACATTTTACACTTCTATTTTTTTTTACTTATATATTTATGATTGTCCTTATAAAGTTTATGGTATTAATGGAATAGAATGTTGTACTTGAGGGTCATACAGTTGAACAAGAGCATGGGGGGGAAACCATTCCAACGGTTCCAACCAGTGCACTAGGTAAATAATGACATTGCATGTGTTTTTTTTAATATTACTAAACTAGTTCAATGATATTTAAAAACTAACCATCTAAATTTTATATTTTTTTCTTTTGTAGGTGATGCCTTATCACAATTGCCTCCATTACCCCATGATTACCCCACGACTAGGCATGATCTATGTGAGAGGAAACACTCACAATCAGATTTTGAAGAGAAGCCAGAGAACGAAGACATAGATATTGATGAAATGCTTAGGAATTTTAGACCTAAGAAGAAGAGGTCGACTAAAACTAAATGATGATGTACACTATTTTAATAACTATTTATCAAATCTATTTTCCACGAAACACTTTTTTGTAGTTCTTGGGTTGCCAAAATGCCATTCTTTTACCAACCTTTTACTTTACTTTTCACCATATTCTACTTTCCCACAACCTTACATTAAGACCATCTTCAAGATTACATATGAGTTTAGACCTATTATTTTCCAAAGAATTCAGTTTATTATTTTGAGTGAGTTTATGATTAAATATTAGAAAAATAACATGTTTTCACTTATATATCAAAGTGGGATGAGTTCTATGATGTTTACAAGTGCATTTTAATACTCCAACCAAGTCATATGATGGAATAGAATAAAGCCTCTTTTCACATCAATTTCCATTCTCTAGTTTTATATGTAAAGTTATCAGTGTAGTGTATGATGTTATGGAATATTTTTTACTTTACTCTTAGAATAATTGAGATCACTCCAAATTGATCAAAGAAACATTTTATTTCATTGTAAACAATTGTGAATACTCGTATGTATATATGTGTTGGACCTTGACCAAGTTTTGAGGATTCTTGGTCATGTTTGACCGATTTTGGGACTTCAACATGCTGTCGAAGGCGGATTGCAAGACAAAGTGGAGATCACAGGATCTCGACCCCTTTTAGGGCCTTTTTTGGGATTTGGGATTATGTAACGAGTATGGGAATGTTGGCCCATGGGTTTACCCATGCTTAGGCATATTTTGTAATGTATAAATATAAGGCTAGGCAATGTAAGAGAAGGGCAGTTGCAAGTTGGCTAAGGGCTAGAGTTGGATCTATGTGATCAAGAGTTGTAATTTCTTTGGTGCATACTATGTGAGACTTGCAGAGATAAGTGCAAGTCATTGTAAGAGAATATGGAAGGTTGTGTGCTTAGATCTACTCGAGGAAGGAGGATCTAGCGAGATGCGCAGATCTCTTGTCCTCTGGGGAGTAGGGTTTTTGAGGCTATGTGCATGTGTTGAAGGTGAATCCCCCTGCGGATAAGTGGATTCCCTCTTGGTCTCTAGAATCCTAAGGCCAAGACAGAAAAGTGATTAACATGGAAATTGACTTCCTTTTGGATCTATTCAAGCTAATGAATGAAAGAGAAGGAGAAAGATATGTACCTTATTAGCGAAATTTGTCCTTGCAAAGTCTTGGCTAAGCTTTGATCTTGAACTCCCTAATAGATCCTGTAGGACAAACAAAGGTACAAAAGTATTCCTACTCTACTGAGATTAGCTCAAACATAGATCCATCTACTGCAGAAAAACTCATATGGAACAAGCATAAGTTTGAAAGAAACATGCCAAGCATTGATTATATTAATGAGAATAAGTAAAAGTACTTACAATCCTTTGAATGAAGGTGCAACAGTTTCTTCCCATTCTCCTTGTCCAACCCCTTTGCTTAAATAATCTCCATTGATTGCTTTGATGATATCTCACTCATGAGATCATAAGTTTTATGTAGTTCTCAATCTCCATTGTCAATACCTTCTTATGAGATCATAAGTTAGGTATAATTCTCAATCTTCCTTGTCTGTCAATACCACTTATAGGATCATAAGTTTGGTATCAAACTCTAGTCTCTCTTCTGCCTTTCACCATGAGAAGGCCTCCTTATATAACCTTGGAGAGGTCCAACCACTTGAGATATATTTGGGATAAGTTGAGGATTCCTCCCCTAAGATCATGCCTTGACCATCTATTTGAATCCAACCACCTTCAGGAATTGAGGGATTCTTCCCTTATTTGCCTCAACAAACCCAAAATTTGCTAAAAAAAGGGTAGACCTCCCCCAAAAGGGTGCACAGGGTGCTCAAGCACTCCCCCAAAAAGGTTTAGGGAGTGTCAGCACTCCATGACAATGGGTAGGGAAGCGCTCCTCTCCAAAATCCATTTTTTTGTGGTTTTTTCAATGGAAAAAGGTTTGTACTTCCTGTCAAGTGATTCATCTTCTTCCAAAATAACCTTTGAGGTGTCTTAAGTGTCTTTGTGATGTCGTTAGAGGCACGACATAGGCAAGATGGCAGTATATTGTTTATGACACTTGCAACACTTGTAGTTAAGATGTGACAATTGCAGACAAGATGCGACACTTACAACACTTGTAATGACGACACTTGCGACACTATCAAAGTGAGTAATTTTGAGGTGTAACAGATTTCCCCCCAAAGTAAGAAGTTAGAAGACGATGATGAATGAAGTACTTTGTAGACTTTTTCGAGCAAGGGTATGGATGCAGAGAAACTGGAAAAAGATGCACACAACCATCAAACAAATATTATGAAATGTTTCAAAACCCAAGGCAGGCATACCTATGCTTGGGTGATAAAGAATGTTTAGGTATGGATGCCATAAAATACATTGTGGATCCATAGTTATATTGACAAAATGGTATAGCCACTGCAGATACAATGTGGATCTATAATTCTATGACCTGAACTGATCGTAGCCACGAAGAATACACAATGGATCTACGAGATGACAAGACATAGCCACGACCAATACAAAGTGGATCTATGTAATAGTATATGTGTCATATTCCAAAAGAACTCCTTCACAACCTGGGCAAAGTACATATAAGAGTGAAAACTCAAACCAGGGTCTTATTACCGATACCGATGTAGTATGAATCTAACCATGTGAATAGATTTCCTAATGTCGAACATGGCAGAAACCACTTGATTACCGTTCAATGATGTAAACCGTTAACAAGCATGAGGGAGATCACCATTGATGTCAATGATTCCCAAGGTACTCTAGTACATTCTAACGAATGTGAATAGATGAGATGAATTCAAACATCTATGGAATCATCCAATCATAGGTCAATGATGTAAACCCATTGCCGGACGTGAGGAGGCCTGCCATTGGGGCATGTAGGTCGCAAGTTACTAATTGGTTTCTAAGTCTAGCTCCTGGATAATATGTTGAAGTCGATAGGAATAGAATCGTCGAAGGAGGGCCTTGATGTATCCCCCATCAATGACACGAAATGGTCACATAGATGTAATTTGGTAAATCAAATGAACATGGACTGACATGCGTATTGAAACAAGATATTTGTGATGGATGACTCTCGAGGAAGATACTTCCCTTGAACACTGAGGCACAACAACAAAAACTTGACATGGACCAAAACTTGATGATGAAGTGGATGCTGTGACTTTCATCAGGTGACCCAAATTAGTAAAAGAAACTCAGAGGATTGGCTCAGTGCAGAGTTTCAGTGGGTTAAAATGCATGCAAAGACAAAGTGTCATGTTCAAGGGCGACCATAAGAGCTACTGATAGTGTTCTCAAAAAACTGCTCAGCTTTCTTCTTTCAATTTTTCCCCCATCCAGATAGATGAGTACCTCTTTTTAATTTAATGAGCTTGAAGAGGGTAACACATGCTCAATATGACTCACCTTCGTTAAGTCCCTATTCCTTTGTTTAGCGAACTGGAAGAAGTAAGGGTTTGGTCCCGTATGGGCCCTTCAATGTATGATTGTTTAACGAGTCCAAAGAAGGTAAACTCAGTGGTTTTTCATATTTAGAGAGTCTGAAAACAACTTAAAGACGACTCCAATGTTGTCCTTTTTCATAATGTTAGTTTCGTGAGGCCGAAAAAGAGATAAATTATCACTCGAAAGATGCCCTTTCAAAACTTTTAACGAGTGGGAAAGGAAGCAAGATCACTCGACAATCTTTTCATGTTTATAGAGTCTAAAAAGAGCTCAAAGATGACTCCAAGGGGTTCCTTTTTCGTTTATCCATGAAGTTCCAAAAAAGAGATAAAAGTTTACCCGGTTGCATTCTCATGTATTTATGAGCACGAGGAAGAACAAAGACTAAGCTCAGTATGCCCCCAGCTTGAAAGCTGGGGGATTAACTCCAGAATGATCATCAAATGCTGGAGACATGCCCTCCAAGCTTCAATTCATTCACCAACTTTGAGGTTGTCACCAATTTCTCTACTAGATGGAGAAAAAGGATAAGAGTGGATGAAATGAAGGTTCAAGAGAGGTGACTATTTCATTTTTTAACGAGCTTGATTCAGGAAAAGAACTATGCTTAGGACTTCGGGTTCAATACCCAGATTGTTGTTTCTTTTTTTAATGAGCTTGCTACAGAGAGGAAAACTATTCTCAAGGATTTTGTTTCATTTTTTAACGGGCTTTCCATAGAGAAGAGAAACTATGCTCGTGACCTCTGTTTCATTTTTTAATGATCTTGCCACAGAGAGGAGAAACTATGCCCATGGACTCTCCTTGATCATGGCTTCCAAGAGAATAATGCTCTGGAAGGATACCATGTCAAGGGACAAAACTCAGTCATGGATTCCAAGAGATCATCATTGGATGGAAGAAAATCACTCTGGAAGGAACACATGTCGAGGGTCTTGTCAGGGGTAAGGAGATCAGGCTCCAATAGCCCTACCAAAGAGATCACCATGTCAACTACCAAATCCAAATCATCGAAAGTTGAATTCATGGGAGATAATGCCACATAGTTGACATGCGGCAGAGGCGATATTGTCCTCATATAAGAACCATTCAGGGATTTAATCCAGTCAAGAACGATGAAGGAAAGTTGATTCATAGTCACAATTATTCCATCATGAGGGAAAGATATCACAAGAAAAAGAGTGGACACAAAAACTTTCATGGAATAGACATAATCCCGCCCAAGGAGTAAGGTGAAATCCAAGGGGTCTCGAACTACCATGACATCAATAAAGACAGTTTTCCCTCCCAAAGTTATGGGAACCGAGGAAGGGTCCCTAAAGGTTGACTAGTTATTCTATTAAAAGCTAACAGATTTTGTGTAACCAGTGCAAGCTAAGGAAAACCCAAAGCATGCCAAGAGACAGAGGACAAAATACTAATGGACACACCTTCATCTATCAGCGTTTGAGGAATTTCCTGACCACAAACCTGTATTGTAATCTGGAAAGGAATGTGAGAGGGAAGACGAGGTCCAGTTAGCGCACCCCAATAAAAAAGGATGGCCTCGTTGCTTGGAGGGGGTTTCATAGGAGAATGAGGAATGCCCCCCAACACAGTAGATTATGTATCAACGAGAAAAATGTGGGAAGTATCGGGTTTACTCTCTAGAGGGAGAGTAGGATTGATCGATGGTGGGATCAGATCGACCACACTGGCACTCTTAAGAGGAAGAGTAGGATTGACCGATAATGTAACCAGAGTAATCACTTTGGCACTCTTTGGATGAAGGGTAGGACTAATCGAGGAAGGGACTAGATCAGTCACTTTGTCACTTATCAAAGGAGGAGTGGGATCGACCGATGACAGAACCGGATCGACCACTTGGGTTTCATTCTCCAAGGGGAGAATGGGGTCGATGGGTGGAAACGGATTGACTGCTTTGGTGTCATGCTCTAACGAGAGAGTCGGGTCGACCGAGGATGAAAATAGATAGACTACTTGGGTTACACTCGTTTGATGAAGAGTAGGGCTGATCGATGATGGAACTGGATCAACTACTTGGGTTCATGGTTCAATAGAGGAGGAACCTAGATGACCACCTAATCAACCAGACTGACCGGGGATGGAACCGAATTGACCAGTCCATCAACTAATGATGGGTTGGGGGAAATCTTACGATAACCTTTTGGAAGCTGAAGTTTTTCCAAAAGAGAAGAAGCCTCATCCATGCAAGGACAAAGGTGAGAATAATGATCACCTTTGCATAACATACAAGGGAATTTGACATTTTTCTTCTTCTTACCAACCCTAACGTCACTAGTTGATGGGGTATCACCGGCATGACCAGAAGAGGCCAATGATGTGGAGGACCACAATTCTAAGACCTTGCGAATACCAAGGCAATCCCTCAGAAAATGGTCATCCTTACAAAGACTGCAAGGGAATTTGGGTTTCAGATTCTTCATTTTAATCTTGTTGACCTCATCAACACTCTCGGTACTATTAATAGTAACTGGTTTCTTGGATCCAACATCTAATTTTGTTAGGGCCTTGGTCCTTTTCGAGATCTTCTTCTTCTTCTCTTTCCATTTCTTCTTCTTCTAATCAACCTGGCTACTTGCTTTAGATCTTTCACTAGGCGAAGAAGGAGAAATGGAAGGAGACTTAATGGGCAAAGAAGGTGAAAATTCGACGTGAGGTTGTTGTGTGGGTGGTGTACTAACATCTAAATTATTAGGTGCAGTTGAAACATTAGGAGGATTCAAGATCACCGGAGTGGGGAACAACCAAACTGGTAATCCGATGGTGAGTCTTGGAAGACCCAGTGTGGCAATGTATGGAGGACCAAAGTTTCCAAAAGAATAAAAGGTATAAGGTTCCCTAGGAGAAGGGGTTCCTCCATTGGTACTCTCAGGATTCAATGCCATTAACAATGGCTCGACCTAAGGTCCACTAAGTAACACAACCAACACACGCTATGAATCTGAGAAGAAAACAATCAAACAAAACCTTCCCACAATGAAACCACTAGTTGGTGATGAAATCCAATGTCATGAGATAAAAATAGGAAGAGGTGGGGATAGAGAGGGTGGATCAGTTACGTTGGTGACCTGCTTAATGGACTTATGCCTTGGTGCAAGATTCCATGCACTAATTGTGGATTTACCCTCTAAGGAGCCCGAGTGAGTTTGACCAACGTCTGTTCCAGGTACAATGAGACTTCCCTTCACCATCACCTTGTGTGAGACCCTAAATATTATGGCTACTAAGGTCACCAATTCGCAATCATCCCCTGGGCGAGTATAGTTGATAGTCCAATCCGAACGTATGGGCAGGATAACAAGTCTGAAATCAACTTGAGAGGCTCCCACACATAATCGTGGGTATACCCTCAAGTGACCCCCAATATACGATCCGACCACTACAAACAGTTGAACCATAGAGGGATAATCTCTATAATTCTCCCGAATGCAACCTCGTGTGTAACCTCTGTGTGAGAGGGGGATCCCAGAAATCCTATATGACAATTGGATTTTCTCTCCCTATTGCAATATGCTAAGTTTGTTTGATAGCTTTGGAAAGTTATCCTTTCAACCTATTTCAAAGCCCTACACCTTAAACTAATGTAGGTTTGCTAACAAAGATGTAAAAAGTCTGATAAATTTTAGTTAAGCGTTGATTTTAGTGGTTGTTTTTTACTCAGAGGTGTATGAGAGTGAAGATTGATGATATTATGATCAGTTCCCAAAATATGCATAAGAAATGATAAGCAATCTTTTCTTTCAATGAATGTCTAATTAAGGGAAGGAGACAGATTTTCCTTTCACCGTCAAACACTAAGATGCAATGACCTCATGCAATAGTCCTCAATAAGGAACCCAATGCAATGCTAAAATGTTTATATGTGACTAATAACCAGTATATGTAAATCTTCCTATGCTAATCTGACTTCAAGAGTTGTGAGATTTAAGAAATCTGGAAGCAAACTTCACATAAACCAAAAGACACCCTTGTTATGATCAAACAAGAAACAGAAAGCCAAAAAATCAAAAGGAAGGAGAAATATCTTGGACAAGATGACTCAAAGATCTAAAAGAAAAGTACAAAAGACCTTTGAAACTCCTTACAAAGTTTTCACTCATTCAGATAAATGAGAAGAAAATGACAAATTGACTCCAAATTGTGAAGGACAAATTGCAAAGTAAGAATAAATGTCAAAAAATCCAAACAAAAGAGGATGAATTCTCAGAAATAAGGGTGTTTGAAAGCCAATATCAATATGGACTGAGAGTATGGGACCCTGGGCAAAAGCCAAAACCAAGAAATAGCTTCAGAAGATGAAAATTCTGGAGAATTTCTCACAAAAATGGGGTAGCGCTCTGGTGTAAGGGGCACCAGAGTATTCCATCACTCTGTGTAAGGCTAAAGGGGAGTGCTATCTCTCTGACAACAATAGGAGGGGAGCGCTCTGCTCCAAAAACTCAGAAAAAAGCCTAGAAACTCAAAAAATGAAGGAAATTTAGTTAATCAGGGTGATCCTAATGACATAAAGAGGCAATCAAACAAATCTAAGAATCAACATGACAATATGGATAATATCAAATCATTGAGAAAAGGTCCAACACAAGATCTGGGAATGGAAACAAAAATCAGAGCTCCATCCCTAGTGGAGTCGCCAATTTTTGTTGAAGGTGAATCCCCTTGCAGACAAGTGGATTCCCTCTTGGTCTCTAGACTCCTAAGGCCAAGACAAAAAAGTGATTAATATGGACACTGGCCTCCTTTTGGATCTAATCAAGCTAATGAATGAAAGAGAAGGAGAAATATATGTACCTTATTAGCGACGTTTGTCCTTGCAAAGTCCTGGCTGAGCTTTGATCTTGAGCTCCCTGATAGATATTGTAGGGCAAACAAAGGTACAAAAGACTTCCTACTCTACTGAGATTATCTGAAACATAGATCCATCTACTGCAGACAAACTCATATGGAACAAGCATAAGTATGAAAGAAACATGCCAAGAATTGATTATATTAATGAGAACAAGTAAAAGTACTTACAATCCTTTGAATGAAGGTGCAACAGTTTCTTCCCGTTCTCCTCGTCAAACCCCTATGCTCAAATAATATCCACTGATTGCTTTGATGAATTCTCACTCATGAGATCATAAGTTTTATGTAATTCTCAATCTCCATTGTCAATACCTTCTTATGAGATCATAAGTTAGGTATAATTCCCAATCTTCCTTGTCTGTCAATACCACTTATAGGATCATAAGTTTGGTATCAAACTCTAATCTCTCTTATGCCTTTCACCATGAGAAGGCCTCCTTATATAACCTTGGAGAGGTCCAACCACTTGAGAGATCTTTGGGATAAGTTGAGGATTCCTCTCCTTCAGTTGAGGATCTCCCCTAAGATCATGCATTGACCATCTATTCGAATCCAACCACCTTCAGGAATTGAGGGATTTGTCCCTTATTTGCCTCATCAAACCCAGAATTTGCTAAAAAAAGGGTAACGCTCCCCCAAAAGGGTGCACAGGGTGCTCAAGCACTCCTCCAAAAAGGCTCAGGGAGCACCAACACTCCCTGACAGTGGGTAGGGAAGCGCTCCTCTCCAAAATCCATTTTTTTGTGGTTTTTTCCATGGCAAAAGGTTTGTACTTACTGTCAAGTGATTTATCTTCTTCCAAACTAACCTTTGATGTGTCTTAAGTTTCTTTGTGATGTCGTTAGAGACACGACATAGGCAATATGGAAGTATACTATTTGTGACACTTGCAACACTTGTAGTTAAGATGCGACACTTGCAGACAAGATATGACACTTACAACACTTGTAATGATGACACTTGCGACACCATCAAAGTGAGAAATTTTGAGGTGTAACAGCATGTAACCGATTGAAGAAGCTAATAAAGAAGACAAAGAGTTGGTGGACGTAGCCCCAAGGTGGGGGTGAACCATGTACATGCTATGTTGCTCTGCGTTTTGCGATGTATTGATGTGTTCATGTGTTTATTTGCTTAGTGATTTAATATAGATAAATGATCTATTAATTCTTAGTGCTTAATAATATGGATGAATGTTGGATCTTACTTATATACATATGATTAGTTCTTGAATATTCTATATCTGATTTGTTTCATCGAGCTAAGTGCTGCTAGGTGATAGATCTAGTTGAATACTGCGATGCTCTGTAATTAGGGTTTACTGCATTGTAACTGAGACTAGATCTTTATGAATGTTAACTGTTGAGTGCTCTATTAAGGGTTAGAATCACAAATCTGTGTCCCAGCTAAGGTTGTAGACATATGAGTCCTACAACCACCCCTGCCTCTACCTCGGGTGAGACTTCATCTGCTTCACAGGTGTTGCCGAAAGGGCCAGTAGTTAGGGTTTTGTTGGTGAGATGTTGTAGCATTGAACCATGGGTCTACCCCTATGCCAAAAAATGGTTCCATTGTCACGACCTGAAATTGTGATTGCTGGCAACTAAGGAAAAAGAAGCTTTGTGCGAAGATCTGACCTGAAATTGTGAAAGATCTGTGTGTAGATCTGTCCCTCTAGTGCACAGTATTCTACTTGATCTGTGAAGCTCTGTGCTAAGAAAAGAAGTCCAATCTGAAGGAAAGAGGTAATATCTAAACGCTCTATGCTCTGATAGAGGTAAGAATAGTGAATGTTTTTAGATCTGGAACCTTTGTGCTCCGCTGAAGATAAGATTAATAGAAAATTTTGTTTCTAAAGTATGGATCTAGGTATGTTTGATAAGAATTGTCCTAGCTTGAAAACTAGGGATGAAAGAATATTTGATATGAGTAGATATGATAAGAATAGTGAAAGATATGTTATACCTATGCATAGAGAGAATGTTTGGAATAACAAATGGATGTAGGATCCTAGAAAGTTTTTTTTGCAGGTTAGCTACCATGATCCTAGTGCACAGTCTAGGAAAGGCTAGGGATCAGTTAAGAGAAAGAGAGGATTAAGTCTTTGTTACATTTTCAGAAGACCGGGACATCTGGCTAAGAAATGCCCTGGAAGAAGATCTAGTTTCCTCTGTTGCAAATATATGGACCATGAAGTTTTGGATTTCCCTAGAATGTTTGCTAAGGTTGAGAGGATGAATATGAGACGAGAAGACCACGAGAAAGGTCAAGAAACTGAGATTATTATAGAACCCCAGAAAGAATCAGAAAAAGTATTTCTACAGATGAAAGAAACCCTAAATGACCACCGACATATCAACTTATCAGAGATATTCAAAGAAAACAAATGCATTGAAGTAAGAATAGGAGACTTCGACATTAACTGTGTTCTAGATGAGGAAACATAGGTGAATATCATGACATAAAGAACTTGGGAACTTCTAGGAAATCCTGCTATGATTCCTTCATTGGGAGGAATAAGGTTCTTTAGAGGAAAGATGATAACCCTATGTGGAAGACTTACATAGATATCTATGAGTGGCAATGGAACTTCAATAGAAAAATAATTTGAAGTTGTTATATTTATTCATAACAACGCTCCCTTTTCTATGTTACTAGGAAAAACTTGGATTGATGGAGATCAAGCCAGAAGAAAAGAAGAGGAAATCCTAGAGCAGAAGAAGCAAGAGTTAAAATATTTCATGACTAGGAGGATCACACACTTGATTGAAGAACAGGAGAACCGAGAAAAGATATTCAAGACCATAGACTTAAATATCGAAGTAGGAAGAACACTAGAAGATTCGCAGAATACTGAAGTACCTATTCCAGATACTGATGAAGTATTACCCCTGATTTCTAGGAAAGAATCTCACCAGTGCGAATTTACTCTGCCAAAAGAAGATAAGAATCAAAATGGAAACGGGAATTATGAGATGAATCTCACTGGAAAGAAGGATAGAAAACTAAGTAAGAAGAAATCGAAAATCGAAAATTTACAGAAGGTTCCAGAGGGAACTTCGCAGAAGGAAACTTTTCAAAATTGGAACTTCGTCGGGATATCAGAACAACGTCACATGGCACTTCGCCATGGCGATGCAATATAGTCGTTAGAGACAGTATAACCATTCGACTGACGACCTGAATGGGTAGAAAGACATTTATGATCAGAAAGTTCACCACCAGACCGTTGGGACCACGCCATAACAGATAGAACAGAGTTAATAAAGGCTTCTCAACCGTTGCAAGAGATCTGTTGCCAGGTTATCTATTTATCCCGTCGCGCCATGCAACAAGAAAATTTTTGATAACTATGAATCTAAGTTTGTAGACTAGTTGATTTCACATAGTGGTCATCACCCTATTACCATTCATCCAATTACATTAAATGGTTACTCTTCTAACCCAATATATTCAACCACTAGCGTGCATTTCAGACGAGCTTAGTGCTGCAGAGAAAATTGTCGAAGAAGTTCTCATTGACCTAATGAATGAAAGAGTAATGTCTGAAAGAGTGATTTCTGCAAGTATTCAAGCATCATCGATGAGAGGAATACAAGCCTCTCCATCGACTACTCGTGGAGTCGGATCATCCTGACCATCAGTAGAAAAGAGAATCAAACACAGAGATGACCTAGCAAATGCGAAGTTGATCCCGTCCATATTTCCCAATTACATCCCGCCTCTACCTGGCACAGTGAGTTGAGATAGTGTGCCAAGAGATTTCAAGTAGTCCATGATTACTGCATACCTCCCGAAGGGGATACGTGCAGTTCGAGCGCAGGAAGACAAGATCATAGTGTTGAACTGCAATGACTTCAACCTCGAAGATTGCAAGAACTACAATATGATCACCCCGTACAAATACTTGACCAAGACAAAGGGGAAGAACTCAAAGATGATCCCCCAGCTGTGGATGATGAACCTCACGTAGTCCACCCTGCTAAATGTCATGAAGATTCGACACTTCGTAAGGCACCATGAAGTGAATGCCTATGTCAAGCTATTAATTTCATGTAACCATGGTAGTTACTTATGGCTAGACCGCTGGATTACAACCGATCTAACATTGATCCGTAGGATCACAGAATTAAGTATGTAAGGACCTAACCCATAGGAGTTCTATCCAAGAAAAGCCAGAGATCGTATGCTAGCACAAAAGATCAAGGATACATACGACGATGTTGAAAAGGGAATGTGAGGCTACAAGGTAGCCTCCATCCAGAATGACGCAGTGCACCTAGACTGCTATCTAAGAGACAGAAAGTTAGTAAGAAAGAAAAGACTTACGCATGTCATAGGCTTTGTTTTTGACCTTGCATGGAAGTGCATGGAAGGATTTCAGATGAACTAGGTGAAGTACCTAGTTAATCAGTTGGAAATAGATTGTCGCGAAGCACAGGATCAGGGCTACGACTTTCACTTCAGCCGGCTCTTGATCCTCATTGTCTTTGTTGCCTAGGAGATGTCAGAAGGTGCGATCTTCCCAGATATTAAACCATTTGAGCTGCTTGATACAAAGTTCACTACCCTTTGGTACTCAAGTGATATGAACAAATAGTGGCAGTCGAATGCTGTCTTTCACACCTATTACCTGCAGCTGAAGTGAGCCATCTAAGATGAACCTCACATGACTCCAAACACCCTATAGAGGTTCTGAATCTTGATGAAGTTATGTGCATATTGACACTTCATCTACATAATAGCGCGAGTCGATGAACATAAGGAGCAACTTCAGTCATAATACAAGCTCACAGAAGAAGAGCTGGAGGTGATCACTAAGGACTAGTCCATAAACTTCCTTATTCTCGCAGACCTTGTATAGATGTTTGACCTTGACAACTTAGAGAACATGCATAAAGAACATGATACACCCGAGCCCAACAGAATGAAGAAGACCGAAGAGGTCCAAGATTTAAGTAGTGCCTCAGGAAAGACTGCTTGAGTATCACCTGACCGAGGGGGTGATGATGAAGTAGAAGAACTAAATGGAAAAGGAGTTAAAAAATACCCGGGCGAAGTAACACCATCCAGAGACGAGGTTGATCCACTGAAGAAGAGGAAGGTTTCTCCCTTGAAAACTTCTTCCCGGAAGAAATCGAAAGCCACTGTGACCAAGATGAAGACTGTGCTTACTACCGATGATTTTGAATTCATCATCGCAGCTCTCAACAACGCTTCACTGGAAATCGTGGAGAAATAGGAATCCAAGAAGGAGGAAATGTACGATAGAATTGAGGTCAAACTCTGAGGGGTACAACAATCCCTTCAGTTTAGCCGCGCAGTTCCCACTTTGCCCCTGCCATCAGGAGAACCACAGTTGGGAGATGAGCCAACCCAACTCCATCAAATAGCTGATCTAGTCGAAGCTCACCTTCATCGCGATCAATAAGAAATAGAACAAGCCACCTAGGCCTTGAAGCAAGTGCAAGGCATACTCATAGAACAACACATACTTGTAGAGAAGAAGAAGGTTGCTCTCCAGGAAAAGTTTGAATAAGAGAAAGTACAAATGCAACAAGAAAAAGAACAGTTGCTCACAGAGAAGCTCGAAGTCATGGAAGCAGTCAACATAGCACTCCGCTCAGTGAAAGGCTCATAGATACAAGCAAACGACCAAGTCACACATCAAGTAGAGTAGCTCACAGAAGCTATCCAACAATTACAACAACGAATCACAAACTTAGAGCTCAGCACAGTGCCCAACACCTTGCAGGATGTGAGGGACCAAAGAGAAGCAACTGCTTGAAGCGTAGTTGAGAGAATAAAGGCCCTTGCCATGGAATGTAAGAAAATCACTGATCGTAGTGCCCAGACCTATGAGAAACTCATAGAGAATCCATAACTAAAGGCACTAGAGTCGCAGTTCCAAGAGGAGAAGTATCAAGCATAAATGATACAGGCATAGTTGAAGCCCTTGTCAGCTGTGGAAAGAATGAAGCGATCCCAAAAGCAACACACTTCCCAGTAGAAGATCAACACTATCCAGAGAAAAGTCATGGAAGTGACTCAAAGGCTCCAATCTATATAGGATAAGGCTTACCAACTATTCACAAAGATTGAAGGATGAGGATCGAAAATAGAGCAAGTCATTAGTGCAACTGAACAACGCCTAGAGGGACCTTTCAACGAAGCAGTCATACAAGAGTTCATTGAACAAGAGGTTGTGGCACAACAACAAGTCGAAGAAGCTCGAGCCAAGATAGAGGCTTTTGAAGCAGAACTAGTTAGATCAGAGTGACCTGGGACGAGTCACAAGTGAGTGTTGGGGGCCTGTTGGCCCTTGACCAAGTTTTGAGGATTCTTGGTCATGTTTGACCGATTTTGGGGCTTTGATAGGCTGTCGAAGGTGAAGTGCAAGATGAAGCAGATATCGTGGGATCTCAGCCCCTTTTAGGTCCCTTTTCGAGATTTGGGATTATGTAACGATTATGGGAATTTCGATCCATGGGTTTTCCCATGCTTCAGACTATTTTGTAATGTATAAATAGAAGGCTAGGCAATGTAAGAGAAGGGAAGTTGCAAGTTGGCTAAGTGCTAGAGTTGGATCTGTGTGATCAAGAGTTGTAAATTCTTTGGTGCATACTATGTGAGACTTGCAGAGCTGAGTGAAAGTCATTGTAAGAGACTATGGAAGGCTGCGTGCTTAGATCTACTCGAGGAAGGAGGATCTAGCGAGATGCGCAGATCTCTTGTCCTCTGCAGAGTAGGGTTTTTGAGGCTCTATGCATGTAACCGATTGAAGAAGATAATAAATAAGACAAAGAGTTGGTGGACGTATCCCTAGGGTGGGGGTGAACCATGTACATGCTGTGTTGCTATGCTTTGTGCGATGTATTGATGTGTTCATGTGTTTATTTGCTTAGTGTTTTAATATAGATAAATGATCTGTTAATGCTTAATTATTAATAATATGGATGGATGTTTTATCTAACTTATATACATATGGTTAGTTATTGAATCTGCTAGATCTGATTTGTTTCATCGAGATAAGTGTTGCTAGGTGCTAGATCTGGTTTAATACTGTGATGCTATGTAATTTGGGTTTACTGCGTTGTAACTGAGACTGAATCTTGATGAATGTTAACTATTGAGTGCTTTGTTAAGTGTTAGAATCATATATCCGTGTCCCAACTAAGGTTGCATACATCTGAGTCCTGCAACCACCCCTGCCTCTACCTCGAGTGAGACTTCATTTGATTCACAAGTGTTGCCGAAAGGGTCAGTAGTTAGGGTTTTGTTGGTGCGTTGTTGTAGCGTTGAACCCTGGGTATGCCCCTGTGCCAATAATATGTTTGTTTTTGCTGTAAATATTTCAATAGATTTATATGCTCGGTATTGGGGAATTGAGAGGGATGTGAGGGGGGGGGAGGGGCCATAAGAGCTTCCGCCTTCACATGGTTGGACTTGTTCAGTAGAGAATAATTTATTGGGTTCGTTTAATCTTGTTGCAAACCTCCCTCGATCCAACAGAGCAACAACAAAGTCAATGTTGACTTCGTTGCTGCTAATTCAAATAAAGTGAGGTAGTTTGATCAAATATTAGACGTTCTGCTCCAATAAAGTATTCTCAAAACCAAGAGGATTTCATTCAGGTATGTTCTGACACTCTCATAAAAATGCATCTTAGAGTAAATAATGCACTACAAATATGACTTGTATTGATTTTGTAGATATTTATGGAGGTTGAATGATTCTGGCATGTACTTTAAGATCATTCTTCATCGAGTGATGGAATCTCAAGACAAAAAGAGGTTCATACAATTGAAGAGAAACACATGGGGGAAACCATTCCAACTGTATCGACCAGTTCATCGGATCAAGTGTGATTTCTCCTTTCAACATAGTTTATATAGCCATCAATTCTGGTTATGTTTAATGTTTATGAATTGTTATGTGATTATTTGTTAATGTAGGATTTTCTATGTGATAATTTATTGAGACATATCATTAGTTTAGTACTTGTCATGTTCTCGCCTGGCATCCAGTAATGGTAGATACAAGTCCATTTACATTAGGTGAAATAAGCCTTAGATTCCTGTAGGGATTGATGAAGCGTTAGTTCATGCATCTACTGCTAGGGTACAGATTGGAATGGATATTACTCTCACCACTAATATCAAGAGCATGCAAAGGCTTGATGAAGATTGTAAAGACATTGTGATAAAAAAAATTGTACTTTGCAGCAAGATGTTGAAGAATCGACATTCAATATTGAACATATTTCCTTGAAGAATACTTCATATAATGTAATTTTTTTTATGAATTGACGTTGAAGGTTGATATGATTAATGGTATAAGTATCATTTTCTTTAGTGTGTATATTTTGAAGGACTCTTTGAGGAAGAGAAAGAAAGACAAACTTTTATGTGAGAGTCATCACAAGAGTCTAATTTGTTTTTTGGTTTACTTTAAGTTTCAAAAATTTGGATTCACAAGCTCATTGTCATTAGTTCTCACCCGCTCACACTTCTTAAATCCTGCACATTTTATTGTAGTTTCACTTTCAAAATAAAGTTTGTTTCTTCACCTCCGTTATAAGGAACATTTTCTAGAAATGCATGCTAAGAAACTTGCCATTTTTTCATTTCAAACCTGTATATGCATTTTGGTTAACAGATGAACAAGAAACAATGTGGTTATTTAAATTTTTCTCTCTCTTGTCATGTCAAAATCCCATCCTTTCACTTCCAACAATCCCCTAAGAACATTTTGGAATCCTTTAGTAGTGCACCATTAGCATCAGTAGACTTTTTTAAGGATTAGTAAAAGCAATACAACATATCTGATCACCCTTACAACATGTTGAAATATGATATTTTCTATGAGACTTGGGTGACTACAAAGAAGGAACGCCCTAACACTTGTGGGTTCATTTGGAATTGGGATAGAACATTTACATTGTTGATCCTTCACTTTTGTTGAGGACAGTTCCCCCATGTACACATGCTTTATATAGATCTAGCCAT
This sequence comes from Picea engelmannii, assembly GCA_009831015.1. NCBI lineage: Eukaryota > Viridiplantae > Streptophyta > Pinopsida > Pinales > Pinaceae > Picea > Picea engelmannii. Next base: position 36,548 of record WSFP011331445.1, read on the forward strand.
TTCAACAATTATGATAAAGCATCATGTTTGGAGCTTGGTGTATGGATTCCCTCACTTACATGGCTACTTTTGGCACATGGAGTTATTATTGACATGTTTGAATCTATGTCTAATTGGAGCTAACTCTATTCTTAGACTTCATTTCAAGGGCCTTTCTATACTTACAACATAAAATACACCTAATGTATGATCCCAAAATATAAGAAATGATGATATTGATTCTTTTGAGGTGTTTTCACATGAGAAAAGGTGAAAATATGATACACCAATCAATCCAACAATAAATTAATTATGAAACACTCTTGACAACCTGTAAAAATGAGCAAGGCCTAGCAATAGAAGGAAATGGTACTTCCCTGAAAAGTGTAATGAAGAACATGTCTCTGATTATGACAACCTCTTTGTATTGGAACAAGAGTTTTACTTGATCTAAGTACTGGGGGGAGTAAGGGTTGTGTCGACCTCATGCTAGCCTTAACATCGACAATCACAATCCAAGGTACATTCTTGTAGAAACAAATTGAGTAGTAAGCAACTTGGAGATAAAAACATTTAGTCAATGCTTCATTAGTGAACCTTTTTGTGGTATGAAGCAAGGAAACTCTTTGTCACTATTAAAGGATTATGAGAATAGGAAATTTTGAACATAAATGAGAGAGATATTGAATAGTTATTCATTGGTCCATTTGATTAATATATCCCTGATTGAGAGATAATTATGGATCAACCTGTTTATGACTGTTTCACCTACAGGTCTTCTAGCTCTTAATGATGACATACATTCCAATCAACGTGATTATGTAAAACAATTGTATCTCACATCCTATCGAGTGTTAAGAAGATTATGCCCCAGTTTTAAACACTAGCAAGACTTTGCTATCGAGTTTTAAGAAAATATCTTTGAGAGTAACATTTTTTAGGATGTACCTAAAAAATTCCAAGAGTAATGTCAAGAGATCTAAATACCTTCTGATGTTACAACTGAGGATACACAAGATATTATACGTGATGATGTATCCTTGTCTTTCCCTCATTATTACAAATCCAAAGAAGAATTAGATGTAGAACATGAAGAAGGTTATGCCTATAAGTGTTTGGAAAGTGATGATTGTATTGAGAGTTTGGTTCAAGTTAATCTTCAAAATCCACAAAGTTGTGAGGATTAGCCCAGAACAAAGAATGGGTAGTCCTTTGTATATTCCCATGGTTCAAGATTACAGTTAGAAAACTAAAGAAAAACAAGAAAATGTTGTTGAAATTGACTCGAACCCTCATAGTTCTTGTTTCCATATCATCTATAGTGACATTGAAATACAAAAACAAGAAAGGATCAAAGATGTGACTATTAAAAAAAATGGATGAAGTAATACATTCTCCTCACGGGCTTGCATTCATCATGGAAAAATTTTCAATTTTTAATAAGGAAGAAAAATATGGATATAATGACTTGTACATTAAAACATAATGTGTTGTTGGAAAAAGAGTGATGAGAAGGAGAAAAACAAAGTCTTGCACTACCATCCCTTGAATAATATTATTGAAATGGATCAAATAAATATAATGGGGGTCAATATAATATCATGGTCTGAGTGTGTTCATCAACATAGGTAAAGCACATAGAAATGCTATTATATTGATATTTGGATGGACCAGGTTATTATAAATGCATAATTGTGCCACCAGAAGGATATATTCCCATCTCTTAGAAGCGTATTTACTGACATAATAGATTCTCATTGGTAGTTGTTCAACATTTCTTTATTCTAGTAAAGAATGAAGCACCGAGGTGAATCTCATGGGATCTGTAAGATATTTTCTTGTCTTCATTGGCTTTATGACTTCTTTAGTCTATTTTGTTTTAATGACTAGAGGTAGGATATCTAAAGCTTGTATATAATAATATCACTCTTGATCACTTTAGTGTTTACAACAATTTTTTATTGTTTTTGAATCAATGAAACATGAGAGGTTGGTTTCAGGATTAAAATGACTCCATGATTGAGGAGAAAAGGCACATGTCTATCGTTCTTGATTCTTTTCAGGAAAACACCATCCCTAGGTAGGAGCTAGATGTTGTAACTCCAAATTTTCACCTTGGGTCTTGGGACTTTGATAACCTTTTTGTATCAACTTCATCTGACATATGCCAATTTTTTGATTGATTTCCAAAGTTAGTCAGATAATGGATTCATGTAATATAGTTTATCTTCATCATTCAAAATGTAACTGATTGGAGGATGGTCATAGGGGTTCAATATTCCAATGCAAACAAACACATAAAATATTTAAAATGAGAGGAGTTTAGAGAAAGGTAATTTCAAATAGAAATTATTTGGGTTACTTAATCAATTCCATATTGTTGTGGGTTGGTTCTTAGATATGAAGATGGATACATTTTTCATACTAGAGA
>ML843103.1:6923-18370 GCA_009831015.1 Picea engelmannii
AGGGTAGGGCACACCATCTAGGGTTTGAGAGGTACATCTAGGGTGTGGATGGGTGGTAGGTTGTTGGGATCACACAAAATAGGTAGTGGGAGGCTATGGGATGCGTGCCAAGGGAGAGAAAGGGAGCCCAACCACAAAAACGATTTTTCTAAATGAGGGGGGCATAACTCTCCTAAGAGGGCGCACCATTTGGGGGAGAGGTGAGGAATGGAGTGGAGTAAATGGGTTGTGAGGTGTTGGGATCAAGCAAAAAGGGTAGTGGGAGACTAGGAAAGCATGCCAAGGGATAGCATAAGTCTCCCATTCATTTTTTTATCATTATTTTACTTTTTGGAGACTTTCTAGAAGGAAGGCACATCACTCTAGGAAAAGTGGCGTTTTTGCTTAATGGCTAGGTGAGGGGGTGAAGTGAAGGTTGGAAAAGGTTAGGAAAGGTTAGGAAAGATTAGGAAAAATCTCTCTCATCTATATCCATCTTTACTTTACCCTTTTAACTCATTATTACAAAAATACATTTTTGCTATGTCAAGACTTAGCAATTAAAATTGTTGTTTTTTACTGACTAACACTCCGGGTGGACAAACCCATAGCAAAAGTTGTCCGACTGAGTTGAAACTTGGTCCAAGGATGTAGGGGGTCTCATTCCATTTCTTTTGAGCAAAAATACCCCTATCAAAAGTCCAAGGACCTAGTTTTTACAATTTTTTCTCAAAAATAATTAAATAATTAAATAATTAAACCTCCAAACTTAGGGAAATTTAATTAAAAAATAATTATTTAAAAAAAACTAATCTAGACTCAAGGAAATTCCGTGAAACTTTCTAAGATGTCTTGCATGGTCATTTACATCATTTCCTAACAATAGTTACCAGAAGATAAGCCCATTAGAACGTCGTTCACCACTTTGGAGGAATTATTGCAAGTGTGAAGGAAAAACTCAAGGGAAATCAATAAGGCTGAAAAGCCCAATTGATAACCTGAAGATTAAAAACCCTCAGTGGAAGGGACTCTCCCAATGAACGGATCCCAAGGTAATTGACTTAACTATGACCAATGTAGACCTATTACATTATTGACCCATGCAGGGGTGCGGAAATTCCAGTTACAAAAAGACGTGTTGGGGCCAAAAGGGCCCTGTAGAACCAAATAGTCTTCGTCAAATGAGCATTTGAGGATGCATCTCTTCATGGCACATGGATTTGACCCCCTAGTTGGAGAGGCGGTCAACAGAGCCCCACCACAGGGAGGAGAGAGCAACAGTGGGACAAAGAGAGACACGAGCACAGTGAGATGCTTTGCTTGTGGAGAGATGGGTCACTATGCAGGACAGTGTCCCAAGAAGAAGAAGAAGCAGCAGAATGTGTCGACAACGACAGCAGAGGAGATAGAGTTCAGTGATCAGTTTGCGAGAGAGTGTGCATTCGTGACTACTTTGTCTGCTACTAGATGGGGAGACAGAATTGAAAAGGACTGGCCGACTCATAGAAGTGATTTAGAGGGAGATCAGATTTAGTTTCCATCGAAACCATCTTCAAAGGGGGTGACTGGTCCACCCATGATAGCTTCAGTTTCAGAGTTACTGAGTAGACAGAGAGTTGGTGCTACAGCTTCAGAGCATCAGAGATTGATGAGGAGGAGCGACAGGGCACCACAGAGGCTTTAGCCTCACTTGGCTACAAAGACTGGCAGATCAGGTTCTGGATCCACTTCAAGTGGAAGCTACTTGGCGAGAGGCCAAGTTGAGGATCTTGGTGAGATGTCGAGATCCTGGTACTCTTGGTGAGATACCAAGAGGGGGTGACTCTTGGTGAGATGCCAAGAGCAGTGACTGTTGGCGAGATGCCAGGAGGTAAATATCCTTGGTGGGAGACCAAGGTGGAGATCTTTGGTGTGATGCCAAGGTCAAAGTGATCTTGCATAGGTGGAGAGACACTTCCATCTATAGATCACGCAGATTGAGTAGACCTGTGTCAACTGGTTTCAGTGATCAGTGTACAGCCATACTCACCAAGTATATGCTAGGAGGCAACCATGTCCACTCCAGGGATGAGATTGGTGGTGATGGGCACTTTCCTCGGTAATAGGGAGTGTTGAGATTTGGGTACATTGGAAAGTGGTCCCCTTGTGTCTGTGAGCTTCTAAACACATGAGGGAGGTACTTTGTACCATGTACCATGTACTTTATGTCTAAGTTCACTTTGACTTAGGTGACTTAAGCCAAAAGTGAAATTTGGTCATTTTAGCCTAAAGTAACAATTAATTCACAAAGTGGGTGAATTAATAGACATAAAGTGAAACTATGGAAACTTAAGTAAAGTGGGTTTTGGTTTGAGATTTAGATGAGTTGATCTCAACCATTGATTAGGGATGAGATGAGATGATCTCATCCACCCAATTCTTAGGTTTCCTTATGCATCCTAAAGGAGGGCGCAAGAGGCCAAGGAGAGGCCATTCACTCATTTGTTCACTCCTTGAGTTTGATAGAGAGCAAGAGGATGAGGTTTCAGGCATTGGGAAATGAAATCTTGGGCGCCTCCTTGCATGGAGAGAGCCCGCAGGCTTAGTGCCCAGTTTATTTAGTGGGGAGCTTCTACTTCTGAGGAGGGCGCACTTGAGGAGGAGGGCGCATCAACAGTGGGGAGGTCTTAGACTTGTCAGATTGTAGTGGGATTAGTTTCAAAGGGAGGCCACACTTTAGTATCAGAGTATTGTGGAGGGGTTTTCTATTCAGAGCTCACAGTTGCCATTTGGCTCAGTTTCAGTGGTCTTGACAACATTTATGAGGGGCGCACTTGCTTGGTTTGGACTTGTATTTCATCTTGAGACAAGCTTCTATTGTAACAGGTTCATCTATATTTTGTACTTGATGTATTCCACCACCTATTCTCCTCATTTATAGACAAATATTCCAAACTGGTATTCCCCATGGGGGGGTTTTCCAAGATCATGTTGACCAAAAACATGTGTCATTTTCATACATGCTCAGAAGTGTAGATCAGCATTTTAAAGTTAAAAGATCTAGAGGTAGTGTTATGTGTTATCTCGAAGCAGTGGTTTGACCCCAGCGCTGGCTAGCTCTTTCCAGCTCAGGTTTCCTATGTTTTTTGTGTTCTCATCTAGTATAATTTACAGGCTCTTAGCCCTGCACAGCTCCTCAAATCTAGGGATTTTCAGTCTTAGCTCAGTCCAGTTTTTTTGTTTTGGTCTATACAGTCTAGCCTATAAAACTTTCGCCCTGCATGGCACACTAGATCTAGATCCTTTCTTACAGCTTAGTAAGTTTTGCATGGGCATTATGAATTTTACGGCCATGTGGCAGCATTGGTTTCCCACCAGGGCAATGTTGTCACAGCCTCCTATGATAGCCTAACAGATGTAATTTTTCTGCTTAGCAGGTTTTAATACAAATCTAACTTACCAAAAAAATAAAAAAACACTTGTAAGGACACCTCAAAAGGACACTTAACCACCAAAATATTGAGCTGAAAGTTGGTGACTGTTTGTTGTCCTAAAACAACAGCACGGGACAGCCACAGAGTTGAAACTTAGAGCCAAACTAAGGTCAAAGACAAACCTTAGTTGGCAGCCTCATAGGACCTCGGAATTTCTACATGGTATTGGAGCCATTGGTGGCTGAGACTTGCTGATTTTTGAGCATTTTCGTGGACAGTTCAGGGCAGATTTTGGACACCTTGTTGACAAAGTTTGTGGATAACTCATGGGTAGATTTGTTGGGCTGATTTTTGACACTTGTGGACAGCCTCTTTTCACACCTGTGTGGACAGGAGTGAGGTTGTATTTCACAACCTATTTTCACACCTTTATTGCTAGGAGTGAGGTCGGTGTTCGCTTGCCTCTTTTCACACCTATGTTGACAGGAGTGAGGTCGTTCCTTTGCAGTTGGAGCATCAGAGTGAGCGCAGTTTGGCAGTGATGTCAGTATCTCAGATGCATGTGGAGGACAAGCTAGTTGGGCCTAGCAACTGGTTGCCTTGGAAGGTGAGGATCGTCTTTGTCTTAGAGGACCTCGAACTATGGGATATAGTTGAGGCGCATGTTCCTATTCTTCCTATTACTTCCCCCATCTTGTTGGCAGAGTTCAAAAAGAGGAACAACAAGGCAAAGAGTACCATTTGTGATGCAGTGAGGGATCATATCATTCCCCACTTGACTGGGAAGACTTATGCATATGAGATGTGGGCATCTCTATGCAAGTTGTATGAGAGCTCTAATGAGAACCGTAAGTTGGTTCTTCATGATCGAGTAAGGGGCATTCACATGCTCGAGGATGAGTCAATTACTTCTTTCCTTGGTAGATACACCCAGATCAAAGACGAGCTTGGAGTCGTCGGAGAGGTGGTGGATCCCAACTTAAAAAACAACCTTAAAAAACTTTACCAAACCATGGGGTCCATTCGTTCGCGGCATTGTTTCCAGTGATGTTAGGCCTACATGGGATTCGTGATACACAACGATAAATCTCATGTGTGTAGGTTGAAAAAAGCCCTATATGGACTAAAGCAAGCACCTCGTGCTTGGTATGAGAAAATGGATGGATTCTTGATGAGTTTGGGCTTCAGCAAGAATGTTGTTGATCCAAACCTATATTATCATATTGTTGGTAACAAGTGTCTAATCTTGATCTTGTATGTGGATGACTTATTCCTCACCGAGACTTATTGTTGGATGCAAGCAAGCATTGACTTCTCAAATCGAGATGAAGGATCTGGGTATGATGCACTACTTCCTGGGACTACAAGTATGGCAGAGGATTGATGAGATTTTCCTGAGTCAAGGAAAATATACAGTGGAGATATTGAAGAAGTTAGGTATGACAAAGTGCAAATCCATGCCTACGCCGATGGTGATGGATTTGAAGAAAATGAATGTTGTTGATTCAGGAAAGTTTGATCCACACTTGTACCAATAGCTGATTGGATCACTGACGTATATGGTTAACACCAGACCTAATATATGCTATCCAATGAATGTACTTAGTCAATTCGAGTCAACCAAGACAGACTCACTGGATAGCAATGAAGCATGTATTGAGATACCCACGAAGCACTGTTGGATATGGCCTGAGATATGCCTCCGGTGTAGACTTGAGTTTGCAGGGACATGCCGATGCAGATTGGGCAGGGAGAACAGTGGACTGGAAGAGCACATCTGGTTGTTGCTTTACCTTGGGCTCTGCCATGGTTTCCTCGTGCAGTAGGAAACAGAGCTCTGTGGCCTTGAGTACCGCAGAAGCAGAGTATATAGCGTTGAGTGTGGCAATCCGCGAAGCAGTGTGGCTTCGCAAGCTTCTAACAGATTTATTTGATCATGAGATGGATCCTACCATTATTCATTGTGATAACCAGAGCTATGTGAAGCTCTCTGAGAACCCTGTGTTTCATGATAGATCGAAACACATTGAGATAAAATATCATTATATCAAAGACATGGTGCAAAGGAAAGCAGTACACATTCAGTACCTTCCTACCCATGAGCAGATTGCAAATATCTTCACCAAACCGCTTACCAAGACGAAGTTCGAGTACTTTCGTGAGAGACTTGGCCTGGGGAAGAATACGTCCCTAGCTGAGAGGGATTGTTGATGATTACAGCCAAGACGAAGTTCGAGTACTTTCATGAGAGACTTGGCCTGGTGGAGAATGCCTCCCTAGCTGAGAGGGAGTGTTGATGATTACAGTTGCGTTTGACATCCTCCAGAACACAGACTGAGTGAGTCGGCCTAAGAGAGAGCCCACGAGTTGGGTGTGCCCATGAGATGGGTGTGTAGTTCCTCTCTGAGACGGAGATGGAATGTTGTGTGACCCTCTGTAGGGAAGATGCCCATGAGTTGGTTGTCTCGTTCTCTCTGACACGGAGATGAAACGTTGTGTGCCCATGAGATGGGTGTATCGTTTGAGATGAAACGATGTGTACCCCAATGAGGGGTGAAGGAGCCCATGTGATGGGTTTACTGCTCTCCTCTATGTAAAGAGTTGAGATGATGTGATACTCTAGATGATTCTCCTGTGAGACTCAGTGAGATAGAGATCTGTTGAGTAGGACGTTCCTGTAACTGAGCAGAGGTGGACGTGATCCTAGTGGTTGAGCACTAGTGAGTGTGCATACTGATGATTCTCCTTTGAGACGCAGTGAGATAGAGATCTGTTGACTTGGACATCCTTGTGGTTGAGCATAGGTGGATGTGCCCCTAGTGGTTGAGCATTAGTGGATGTGTGAGATCCCTTGCTATATTGTCTAAGAGTCAAACTTACTTGTAACCCTAATTATTATGTAAAGGGTACAGGTCAACCCACCATAAAGTGAAAGATAATTAATATGGTAATTATTAATTATATTTTGGGTTATTGAGGTCGTCCCTGTTGTGCCAATAGACACCACTTTTGATGTGTCCAATCTAATATAAATAAAGGTGATTTCCCCATTGAGGAAACACAACAAACATGTGATTTTGGAAATTTCAGCAAGTACAAGTTCTAGGGCTGAAGTGTGCACATCTCTTGGGCGCTAGCCTTCTTGGTTTTGTGAGCACCTTTTGTGTTATAGGTTTATAGTGTGGGAGGTCTTTCTCTTGAAGAATATAGCAAAGGATTGGTTTGGTTTTCTTCCCTTGTTGAGAAGGGTTTCCTAGGATACTTCTTGTGCACTTGTGCATGGTATTTCTTCTTGCGATCTTGGTTACTTCAGCAAATTGTTTATGGTGTAACTGCAATTGTCTATGGTTCAAGTAAACTGGTAAAATTGGAATAAACTTCATGCTTGAGCCTAGCCTAGTGAAAAATCAACACGTTATACCCTTTTCTTTACCCATATGGAAATTTGTGTACCTCTAGATTCAAGTGACATTGTGGTACTTCTTTTAAGTCTTATGTTACCTAATTATAGAACCCAATTGTTTTGGAATTTAAGAAATTTATGGCAATAAATGGGCTTGGAAAAAGGATGCATTGAAAACGAAGGTGCAGCTCACCCTTTACAAAGGCACCCATAAATGAGACACTACAAACCCTTGTATGTAATGAACCCCATGCCCAAAAGTCTCACCCCCATTTCATTCCATCTTCCTCACATGGCTTAGAGAAGGTCCACCTAGGAAATACCCCTTGACCTGAGGAATGACTCACCCAATAGGTCACCTTGACAACCCTCCCATACCTAAACTTGGCAAATTGCATGGGTCTTTGAGCACTTGCTTAATTTGATGAGGTAGTTTTGATGCACATGTTTAGGTGGCTCTTGTATTAAATGTGATTTTGCTTGCCATGATACATTTCACTTGAGACCCTTGTTTGATGGACGTTTTGGAGGAACAAGCCCAGTTTGGGCCTTCATTGGGGAAGGAAGCCCACAAGTTGGATGCCATGACCCAGACCTTGGGGCAAGACAGAGGATGGACGTTGCCTTTGGAGGCATGAGAGGAGATCTTGGAGCTGACACCTAGCCCTATCTAGCCCAACGACTTGCCTTTGTAGGACTTATACCACACTTTTGGGGCTTGACATCTTGACTAGGGCTAGGGTTTGATGGTGGTGGTGATGATTTGATGGACACTTGGCACCTTGTGATGAGGACGATCCCTTGCACCATGGAGAAGACCCTAGCGCATGAAGGGAAGGCCTTTGGAGGCCCAACAACTTCCTCATATTTCTCAACGACTTGCCAAAAATGCCAAGATGTCACCCAATTAGGGCTTGATGTCATCCTTTTAGGGTTTCTTTGTGTAAAAATCAAATTAATTTTGTAAAGGGGCAAAATAAGGGAGGTCGGCCTCCCTATTTTGTGGTTTACCCTAATACTATGTGGTCAAACTTTATTATTAGTCCTTGTATAAATAAAAGGCAAACATCATTTCATTTTAAAACATAACTCTCTCCTGTGAAAAGAGCTACTTGGCTGAAATTTTCGCCCCTCTTGGAAAAATTACATCTCTCTCTCTTATGCAATTTTTTGGATGCTAGTACTTGTTCTTGTGGAGAAAAGTGGCGTGCTACCCTTCTTGGAGGCTTATTCTTGCATGTGGATGGAATTTACTTGGTGAAATTAGAGTTTTATCTTGCTATCTTGTGGAATTGGTAAGGAATTTTCTGCAATTGTTAGTAATTTCTTCTTGTTTCATATTGTTCTTGTCTAAAACCCTTGGAGGAGAGTAAAGGCATACAATCTCCACCAAGCTTCATCTTGTTTGCTAGCTGATAAGTCATTTTTTGCAAGGTTACTAGAAGGAGTAAAATGGATTACAACCTCCTAGGTTTACCTTTGTTGGTTTTGCATGCTCTAGGGAGTAAAAGGGCTTACACCCCTAGAGATATTGTACATCCCTTTGTTGGTTTTGCATGCTCTAGGGAGTAAAAGGGCTTACACCCCTAGAGATATTGTACATCCAACTCATACATCCAAGATTCGATAACCCAATAAAATAGGCACTAATCTAATCTTTGCATTGGAGAAATAAATTACTTTGCATTGGTATATGTGATTTTGAGAGAGGTTAAATTTGTTCAAGTTGGAATATTTTCTTGGTGTCTTAAGCTTGCTCAATCCACTAAGGCATCTTGTTTGGCTTGGTATTTCTCTGGTTATAATCCAACAAAAGCTACAGCCATTAGGGCTGCAGCAAAACACACTTAATCTTTTACTTTAACTTGCTTTTCAACCGTGGAAATTTGCTTGGAAGCCACTATTATTGTTTTACTGCTTACTGACTAACCTTTTGACAGTTTACTTGTTGATTTTGGTTGGAAATTGCTGTTGTAGCAATTGTTTGCTACAGCCAATTGGCTGCTCTAATGTATCTCTGAAAACATCATTAAGCAACCCTCTTTTACCATCAAAGTTTATGCTTAAGTGTTGGAACATTATATGCTTGTTTAGTGCTTTATTGTCCACTAATTTTTTTGTACTTTGGATGGTTATTTCTGCAGTTAACAACATTTTTCCTTCTTGATATATATTCTTGTTTACTGCTGCAATATAGGACAGCAGGCTTCACTTGCTTGTCCATTGAATATTTTGGCTTGTATCTCTTCATTTTGTCTTGTCTCGAGCAGGTATCATACTCTTCTGCAGGTACACTTCATTTCGGCAACCTAACCTTACCAACCAGGCTCTTACCCAAGCCATCTTCCACTTCTTACTTTGACCTATAGGGGTACTACCTTCCATTACTCCACTTTCCATCTCATTTCCCCTAGGGTGACCAGGATTCCCCCCTTGTGGTGATCTCCATCATCACTAAAGTGAGGAGAGTATCCACCTAAGGTGACAGTGGGTAGATACTCTCACAGTTGTCCCACTTTTGTGGATTGGGTGGGGCTTTGCCCAACCTACAATCTGTACGATAACATATCCAACTCATAATCAAACAAGCCCATGTGTAGCTTTCAAAGCCAAATGGCCTGACATGATGCCAAGCTAGTTGCCATATATTCATCCTCTGCAGAACTCAAACAACTAATTTTTGCTTCCTACTAAACCAGAAAATAGCCCCACCCCAAGCTAAAATTGTAATGTCCCCATTTTGGGACATTATAACATTACAGAGTGTTATGCCTACCAGAGTAGCCAGATAGGGGTGACAGAGAGTTCGAGAGATATTGAGGGATTTTATTGGGCCCGACTTGCATCATTCATCATCACGATCCATTCCGCACAGCTTCGCTTTGGTTCCGTTGCATTCCGACGATTTCTGTAATTTTGAGTTATTATGGGTCATATCTTAATTTAATTCACTAAAAAGGTCATAATGGACATATTACTTGGAGAAACCTCTTAGTGTAATAGCTCATCGGAATCGAGAGGAAGAGAATTACATGATAAGATGATGAGAAGTGACTTTTTGTGGCCGAAGAAGACATCAGGATGGATAAATCACTTTTTAGAGGTAAAATGGTTAATTAATTAATTAATTAAGTGATTTAATCAAGGAATAATAAAATAAAGTAAGTCACTTGGAGGGAAAAGGTCAACAACGAATTAGGGTTTCGGGAAGCTATAAAGAAAGGGTAAAGCAACCTAATTCATTATGCAATGTTATGATTGGATGTTGAGAGTTCCCAGAGGAGGAAGAGAGTCCACTTTGCTGTTTTGTGGATTTCTGGAGGAAACCACCACCATTGATCGGTTTTGGTGTTGAGACACACCCTAGCCCATCGGAGATACCATCCAAGTATTTCACCGTGCTATTCAGGAGTATCCAGTGTAGTGTGCACAGCTCAGCCAGTGAGGGCGCAAGTCAGATTGAGGGTTTGTGGAGCTGCACGAGGTCTGAGCTTAGATGGCAGTTTCCTTCCTACATAGTTGAGATCCAACCAGGGTGCTTAGATTGAGCCACTTTCCATCGGATTCTGACGGTGGAATCTTGCAAGGTGCATCATCCAGCCATTTAGGGTGCAACTCTTCCGGCAAGACGTTTGAGGTTGCCGACGAAGCATCAGAGCAGATCTGGGGAAACCCTCCCGACCCATATCCGCATTTGGCGAGACGATCATTTTGAGTCCTGTTATCCTCTAGGGATAACTAGGAGATCATCTCTCGAGGCCCACAGGTCCTAGACATGGAGTACCGAGAGCAGGATTGACCTGAGCATGGCCCTAGAGGGCCCATCCTTCTTCTTCTTCACCAAACTTGTCCTGTTAGCAGCAACAGCTTCCATCACCATCATCTTAGACTTGCATCAGAGAAGACTCTTGCTCCATGAGGTAATTGGTCCAAGGTATCATGGTATGTGTCATGTTTGATCGTTATAACCTTCTTATATATGCATCAGGTTCCTTACTTTTCTGATAACTGCTTGGATCTTACACTAATCCACTTAACCATTGTTGGGGGGATTTACGAGGTGACCTAGCAAGCTTGTATTCATGGGTTTTGGTTAGCCACCAGGGGGGATTTGCAGAGCCATCGTCTGTTCCCACCATTCTATCATTTTACATCTTATCTCCAATTCATCCATCCCATTCCCCTAGTTCGGCCATTAGCATGACCTTTTGAGGGTTATACTTTGTCTTGTGGGAAGAAGGGGCTAAAGGCCCAGGGGGTAAAAGCAGCTGGTAAAAGATAAAAGCCATAGGAAATAAAACCTAGAGATGCTTCGCCCAGGGATCCCCGAGAAGGCAATAAAAGGCCTCTCGATAAGAAACAAAAGGGACCCTAAGAAAGATAATAAAAAACAAGACCTAACCAAGAGGATGGGAGGTCTCATCACGAGCCGGTCCATTATGTTCATAGGTATCTAGCAGTATGACATTGCCATCATTTGGCCACCACGCCAGGGCAGTGACCTTTGGTTTCATGGCCAAGGGAAAGGGGGTCTCATCACGAGCCAGCCTTATCATTTCTGCGAAAATACCAGTGGGTAACACTGTCAGCTCTGGTCACCACGCCAAGGCAGTGTCCTCTGGTCAGACCTTGAAGCAAAAAGAAAGAAAAGC
>ML843103.1:18470-30103 GCA_009831015.1 Picea engelmannii
AGCCTAGCCGTTGCTACACTAATCATCATTTTTCTGAGTTAGCATTTAAGTATAGGTTGAATAAAGGTGACGTCCTAGGCCTAGTTGACTCTACACCTAGGGTTTTAACTTTTAGGGTTTGAAGAGCCTTGCTCCCGCAACACCTTTCTCCCTTAGACTTGTACTTCAAAGCTAGTCGTTTTTCCAAGAAAGAGGAAGGAGCATGAGGCCTTGCTTAAGCAACACCGGAATGAGCCTCCTTCCCTTAGGGTTTTGATTCTAGGGCCCTGCCATTGCAGCACCACAGAACCTAACTCTCTAGTCTTTAGATTTTGATCCTCCTGAGATCTTGCCCTTACTTTTGACTCCATAATACCCTAAGGCACTGGTTTTTCTCTCCAAAGTTGAGCTTGTTGTGCAAAAACAATCTTTCAAAACTCTCAATTTTGAAACCCTAACTAACCCTGACGTCTTCTAACCTAGCAGAAAATGATGACGTCATGCCTTTATTAAGCTCTCAGTTGATAGAAAATACTGTGGCTTGGTCATTAGGTGATGGACATTGATATATTGGTGATTTTCATTGGCTAAATTGCAAAACGTTGACCTTCTTGTCTATCATACTAACCCTAGAAGAAGATGACGTCATCTCTAACATACCTGACGCAACAACTTCTTGTATATGAGAAATTAATGATATTTAATGCATTGATTAATTTAAGGATTGATTATTTTCATTAGATGCTATATTATTCAGTGTTTATTGACAAGTAAGATTATATGCCATTGTCATTATTGCAAACATTGACTTTGTTAATATTTACTGTTGTTTATGCTCATGTACATTAAATATTGATAGTCACTAATTAATGAAGTGTTAACCACCATTGCATGTACTAGTGCCATTGTTGTCTTGTCTCGCAAGCAGGTGCCTCTTTTCTGTGGTTTTTCTTCATTTGACTATCTTCTTGGTGGTAATCTGTGAAGGGGAAACTAGCCTTAATCCTTTAAGCCTTTTCCTTTCAAAACCCCAGATTGCCAGTGACGTCTCCCTTGGGCTTAGCCACCCTAAATAGAAAGGACCTCCCCATTGTGGTGACATTGGGTGGGGTAGGTCCCTGTTTCGCCAGTTTGACCCTTATCCTTCAACTACTTGACCTAAACTACAAACTAAGCGATAACAAGTCCTATAGCAACTGATTTCGTTGGTGGAATCATTTGGGGCGCATCCAGTGTCCCAAGAGGTGTGCAAACCCCTCAGGGGTCAGGGCGCTTCTATTGGGATAGTTTTCAGCTTATTCCGACAGGTCTAACCTTCCGGATGACTTTTTCATCTTGTAGCGGTTACCGTAGTTCTCTGGAATCGCCTATTTTGTCGACCTATCTGTGCATACATCAGATCTGCCTTCATCTTCTGATCACGGTTGATGTTCTTTATTTCCACATGCATCCTCTATATATTGTTTAAACCATAAATATACAACATGCACATGCAATAACCAAAAACAACTCAAACACACAACTAAAACACATCCAAAAACCCCCAGAGTATCAGATCTAAAGATAAAATGCATCCAGAAACCCCCAGTGTATCAAATCTGCGAGACAGAACATTAGATCAGTAGCAAATATCTTGATCAGCAAGATCAGGGATATTATAGTGGTATCAAAGCTGGTTTTCATATAAGGATGTAGATACATCATTACCAGCGAGTGGATTGACAGGAGAACAGATGGAGCCTACACCCATTAGATGCAGGGAGTGTTGCTATACTTGCAAAATGCCTTGGATGCCAAATCACAGATGCAGGGGTAAAGGGAAGGTGCACATTTTTGAGGTGCACTATGACAACGAGGATGAGGAGATGCATGTGAATGCAACCATAGATGCCTATTTAGAGTAGTCCGATAAGGCTAGTGACTCTTGCGCATTTGAGGGACAGCTGGGTGGACAGGATGATAGCACATATCCTTCAACTTCCCCATCAGGTAATGTTGAGGATTCAACACTTCAACATAGTGGTGACACTTGTGAGGATTCATATGTGTTGACACTTAGACATGATGAGATTAGGAGGTTGGATGACCTACCAGTGGGTGTAGACATGGCTTCCAAGAAGTCATGTATGGAGAATGATGAGCTTCCTATGATGAGTGAACCACATTTTTCATCTTATCAGTCACCTATGCTAGCCACGACACATGAGGATATCAATGGCATTCCTGATATGGTGGAGGAGTCTTGTGTGAGGATTGTATACCAAGGACATATGGATCTGCAGACCCAGGAGGAGAGACATGATTTGGAGACAGTTGACCTTACACATACCTACCAGTATGGAGAGAGGGAGTCACCTCTTTTGGAGATTCCATTGTTAGATCAGGTTGTGGAGACTGACAGTTTGATAGGATACTCACTTCTGGGACCAATCCACAGTGATAAGGGTGCACTCTGCATCGATCGGGATGACCATATCTCATGTCTAGACACATCCATATGGTATCCAGGTGCAGATGACATTAGCAGAGTGAGCGCACATGAGGGTACAGCTGCCCATACAGGATACAGTGCGATTCAGATGGGGGTAGCAGTTGGTGATGGTGTGCAGTGGCATACAGGAGGACTCAATAGCACAGTGAACAGTGGGCAATTCAGTGCCTTATCTTTTGAGGAGTGTGTTGTTGGGGATTCCATTGTTGACACTAGCAGTGAAGGGCATGAGGTAGAACCTCAACGGGACTATGATCAGGAGTCACGACACTAGACGGGACAGTTGAGAGTCAGTGAGGACATGATCATGGCAGCCACTAGATGCATGGATGATACACACACATTGGTGGCAGATTATTGTTGGAGGGCATCGATGGCACATGATAGTTCAGATGGGGGATTTGCCATGAATGACTTTCATACTCTCAGGGAGAGAGTAACTATGATGAGGGTCGACTACCAGCAGTTGTTGATGGACAAAGATTACCTATTGGAGGTCGATGAGATATATCGCGGGGCCCTGAGGGAGCAGGAATTGGAGGTGGACCGACTCACTCATGAGTTGGTGAGCACACGAGGATTCCTGGAAGGCACACATACAACCCTTCAAGAATCAGAGTCCAGATTAGATGATTTACCTAAGGAGATTGGTCAGAGATACACTATATCTATCTTGACAAAGAGTCAGATATGTTCCTCGGTTACATTGCTGGAGGATGTCCAGGTGTCACAAGGGCCACCATTCATGGGTAGTTCTGAGACAGTCGGTCATACACATACACATGAGGATTCCAGAGCTAGGGACAGTTAGGAGGACACTTTCATTTGTGTTCCAGGATTGGTTGATATCCACACAGAGGTTGAATCAGCAGTACACCTTGGACATATGAGGATGAGAGAGATGTACAGTGGGATTCATGGGGAAGCATTGGATTGCAAGGAGGAGACACACTTAGTGGAGCATTGAGATTCCTCTCCCTTGCAGCAACACATAGTTCTGGGAGATCACCTTAACAGTAGCAGCGACTATCTGAGTGATGATGGAGGGAGTGATTGACTAGCAGTTTGTGGAGTTATCTATTGTTGTATCTGATAGTTGGAGTTTAGACGAGTATTCACCATGGGTGCTAGTGGATGAGCTTTTAGTCCAATCCTGGGGATGGACCAAAGCATATGATACTTTCCAGTCCTATAGTCATTTACAGATGTTTCTGTTAGTTTTTCCTGATACTTTCATCATTGAAAGCAGCATAGGGGGAGATAAACAGTGGCAAGGGACATGGAGAGTTGGTAGGCCAAGACCACCTGATAGGAGTGTCTTTACTGCATACAACAGGATAGGGGTGGATCATCAGAGATAGACAGTTGAGACATTGGGCGTGATTGTGAGTATCTTAGGCCGTGGGATAGCATATATCTCAGAGGGTGACACAAATTCAAATTCTCATTGGGATGCGGATGGAGGGCTTCCGACAGTTATCAGTATGACACATGCGCAGTTAGTGAGGATTGGAAGTGATGAACTTCAAATTTTTCCATGGGATCCGGGAGTCCTTTTATTTAGTGGGTTGTTTCATCTTATGATGGCCCAGGTTGCGCTAGAGAGCACCATACTTCACTCTTGGATGGTTTTGTGAGGGCTTCCAAGGACTTTTTCTATGTGGCGAGACATGTTCTCCCTATTGATACTCATGATCGAGTATGGTGGTGGTTGGGAAGATGATTCCACAGAGATACCTTTACAGGTTTAGCTTCTTAACAGCAGGCCCAGTTTTCACAGGTATTTCAGCATGAGGATCCAATAGTGGGGGATCCAATATGTATATTTTGAGCAAATAATCATGATAACAGTATTGCAACATCCGTGTGTCTGTCCCTGTCAGAGGCTAGCATGGGACCCTGGGATTATAGGGTCGAGCATTTCATTGACTGATGGAGATGATTGGATCTTTGCAGGGGGAAGTCACTTTGAATTTTCAGTGAGCTTCACTCTTGGGGGAAGCACAACACTTGTTGGTGATTCGTTGAGGTCTTGTAGTACCTCATTATGGAAGCAACATTTTCAGTTGGTGGAGGTCGTGTTGGGGTTGGTACGATCTTGGATGACAGACTCATTTCAGGTTGAGACCGTGTGTTATTTGCAAGAGACTCATGGTAGTGATATGTTACAGGACTATTTCACGAGGCATTGCAGTTCACATTCGGATAAGGGATCCAGGGATTGGAGTGCTTAGTAGTTCCGCGATTGATGGAGTGGAGTTTCGATTAGAGTGGTTGCTCGGGGAGTTGATCGAGATTCTTTGGCCATTGATCATTCTACTCATCAGGAGCATGTGGGTGTCATGCGTGGTCAGCACTTGCAGAGGCCACATCTTGAGGGGAGTCTACCTTGTGCCACACAGGTGGATATGGGACCCCGGTATCATATGTAGTTGGATTCAGTTATTGCTTGAGGATAAGCAATATTCCGGCAGGGAGGACTGTAATGTCTCCATTTTGGAACATTATAACATTACATAGTGTTATAACTTATGCCTACCAGAGTAGCCAGATAGGGGTGACAGAGAGTTCGAGAGATATTGAGGGGTTTTATTGGGCCCGAATTACATCGTTCATCATCAGGATTCATTCTGCATAGCTTGGCTTTGGTTCCGTGCATTCCGACGATTTCCGTAATTTTGAGTTTTTATGGGTCATATCTTAATTAAATTCACTAAGAAGGTCATAATGGGCATATTACTTGGAGAAACCTCTTAGTGTAATAGCTCATCGAAATCAAGAGGAAGAGCATTACATGATAAGATGATGAGAAGTGACTTTCAATGGCCGAAGAAGCCATCGGGACGGATAAATCACTTTTTAGAGGTAAAATGGTTAGTTAATTAATTAATTAAGTGATTTAATCAAGGAATAATAAAATAAAGTAAAAGTCACTTGGAGGGAAAAGGTCAACAACGAATTAGGGTTTCGGGAAGCTATAAAGGAAGGGTAAAGAAGCCTAATTCATTATGCATTGTTATGATTGGATGTTGAGAGTTCCCAAAGGAGGAAGAGAGTTGACTTTACTGTTTTGTGGATTTCTGGAGGAAACCACCACCATTGATCGGTTTCAGTGTTGAGAGACACACCCTAGCCCATCGAAGATAGCATCCAGGTATTTCACCGTGTTATTCAGGAGTATCTAGTGCAGTGTGCGTAGCTCAGCCAGTGAGGGCACAAGTCAGATTGAGGGTTTGTGGCACTGCACCAGGTCCGAGCTCAGATGGCAGTTTCCTTCTGACCCAGTTGAGATCCAGCCAGGGCGCTTAGATTGAGCCACTTTCCATCAGATTCTAATGGTGGAATCTTCCAGGGTGCATCATCCAACCATTTAGGGCACAACTCTTCCGACAGGAAATTTGAGGTTGCAGACGAAGCATTAGAACAAATCCGGGGAAACCATCCCGACCCAGTTCCGCAATTGGTGAGACGATCGTTTTAAGTACTATAGCGGCTGATTCCATTGGTGGAATCATTTGGGCCGCATCCAGTGTCCCAGGAGGTGCACAAACCCCCCAGGGGTCGAGATCCAGTGCCTCAGAGACCAGATCTAACATCTGGCACTAATCCATTTCAGTCTAGAGGCCAGGGTGCTTCTATTGGGACAGTTTCCAGCTCATTCTGATGGGTCTAACCTTCCGGACGAGTTTTCCAGCTTGTAGCAGTTACCGTACTTCTCCGGAATTGCCTATTTTACCAACCTATCTGTGCATGCATCCAATCTGCCTTCATCTTCTGATCACGGTTGATGTTCTTTATTTCCGCATGCATCCTCTATATACTGTTTAAACCATAAATATACAACATGCACATGCAATAACCAAAAACAACTCAAACACACAACTGAAATGCATCCGGAAACCCCCAGAGTATCAGATCTGAAGATAAAACGCATCCAGAAACCCCTAGATTATCAAATCTACGCGATAGAACATTAGATCAGTAGCAAATATCTTGATCAGCAGGATCAGGGATATTACAAAAACAACCACCTAATGTGCTCTTCCTATCCACAAAGTTGCCTGCCTAATCTGTATCTGAATAACCCACGAGCTTCACTCCATATCCCTAGATATTTCTTAATCCAATCTCGACTGTCCCACGCAGAGACCTCAACACATGTTTTGCTTCCACCCAGTGCATATGCTTAGGCTCAACCATGAACTAATTGAGTGTGTTGACATCAAAACACAAATCTAGCCTATTGTTAACCAGATACATTAGAGAGCCAATGAGTTGCTTGTAAAGAGTGGGATCCACTCCCTCTAACTTGGAAGCATCTATCTTCTTCCAGTTAGTAAACATGGGCAATGCCATAGGCCTGCAATTTTGCATACCAAAGAGCTTCAGGATCTCCACAGCCTATTTCCCTTGTCCAAGGAAAATTTGCCCATCCATCTGCCACATCTCCAAACCAAGAAAATAATGCATCAGCCCCAAGTCCTTCATCTCAAACTCAGTATCAAGATCACTCTTGCAATCTGCTATGAGCTTCTTAGACACAGTCATAAACAAGTCATCCACATACAACACAAGAATGAGTGGCTCCCCCCAACCAAGATGTAGTAGAGGTTAGAGTCAACGACACTCTTGGTGAAGCCCATTCCAAGCAAATAGTTGTCGATCCAGAAGTACCACACACATGGTGCCTGCTTCAGCCCATATAACACTCTCTTCAACCTGCAAACATGAGATGCCCTATCATGCACCTCAAAACCCCATGGTTGTTCAATGTAAATCTCCTCCTCTATCACTCCATTCAGAAACAATGTCTTGACATCCATCTGATGGATCTGCCATGCCAACTCAGTTGCAATGGATATCACGACCCTGATAGAAGAATACCTTGCCACGGGTGCAAATGTCTCAATGAATCCAATGCCCTCCTTCTGTGTGAATCCCTTAGCCACAAACCGGGCTTTAAACTTGTCCACACTGCCATTTGCAATGTGCTTGATCCGATAAATCCACTTGTATCCAATCACAAACTTTCCCTCGGGTCGTGGCACAACCTCCCACACATCATTCTTCATGATGGGAGAATATTCCTCTATCATGAAATTCTCTACACACCTGTTGCTCAGATGCCTCTTGAAAACAGGAAGGCTCAACCTCTATCAACTCTCTCATGAGAGCCATGTAACAAGAAAATCTTTGTTACGCCCTGCTCTCCCTGAATGATGTCCTGGGAGCATCCACTTGATCTTGAGCCTCTCTCAATGCGTGCTCAGCCCACTTCGGCCTCCTCCTACTAGAGGACTCAGCCAGAGTAAATGGAGCATTCTGCTCCTCCTCATGCTACTCATGTTGCTCATGTTGTTGCTCTACCTGCACAATCTGTTGTTGTTGGTGTTGTTGCCCAACCTGTATAGAAGTCTGGGGACCTGTAATCTATAATTGTTGTCTAGCCTCCTCCTTAGGTGCACTCTATTCCTAACCCTATCCCTCAATTGGCACCTGTCCATAGGAATTCCAAAAAGCCTTGTCATCCTCAAATCTCACATCCCTCCTAACCTTTGTCTTCATGAGTGTAGGAATGTAGATCCTATAGGCCTTGGAGGTCTCGTTGTAACCCACGAGGATGTCTTTCTCTGTTGTAGGCTGGAGCTTGGTCCTCCTCTCTGCTAAAACATGACAATAGGCCAGGCACCCAAAGATGCATAGGTGACCAATCTCTGGTCCCTTCCCCGTGAAAACCTCCTCGGGGGTTATCCTCCCCAATACTTTATGCAGACTCTTTTTTTGCAGATAGACTATAGTGTTTCATGCCTCAGCCCATAGAAACATGGGAAAGTCTTGATCATGCAGCATAGCCTTTGTTACCCCACCTATCAACCTGTTCTTCCTCTGTGAGACTCCATTTTGTTGCAGGTTACATGGCATAATCATCTCCCTCTTAATGTCTGAATCTACACAGAACTCCTTGAAGGCACTCAAGGTCCATTGTCTTATCCAAGCACCTTGATATTTTTGCCTATTTGTTTCTCCACAAGAGCTTTGAACTCTTGGAACCGAATGAAGACCTCATCCTTGGTCTTCATAAAATAGATCCAGATCTTCCTAGAAGAATCATCAATAAATGAGACATAGTAGTTGAACCCTCCAATAGACACTGTTGACATGGGCCCATAGACATCTAAATGGATCAAGTCCAAAATCCCTTTGGACGACTTGTTGTCACTGTTGTCATTTTTGTATGTGTAATTCATAATTTAAATTTTAATATATATATATATATATATAACGTGTCCTTTGCGTCCTATTTCCCGAGGGTCATTGGGCCCGTGTGGGATACTCGTATTTCCATGTCCTCCTTGTCGCATGTCCATGTGTCAGGTGACTTAGCAAATGAACCATCCTTCTATGCCAAAGCTCCCCCAAATCTCAACCACTATATTGCTACTAACCAATGCATTGGTTGGCTCAAACTGCAGCTTGTACAATTTGTTCCTCCTAAGTCCCAGCACTTTTCCCATGCTAGCGTTGGATCCCTTTGGATGTATAAATACTTATCCATCCTGGAAAGTGACCATATATCCCTTGTCTTCTAAAGTTGAAATAGAAATCAAATTCTTAGCCAAACCAAGAACATACAATACATCATTACTTGACAAAGGATTAACAGACTCCCTCTGAAACCTCACAATCCCACTGCTTGTTGGCCTGTACTTGGCATTATTGCCAAGTTCAATGTGGAAATTTGCATTGTGCTCTGTCATGCTGCTGAAGTATCACACAACCCTGTCATGTGGCATGAAGAGCCACTGTCAATGTACCATGTACCAGTGACCATGGAGCTGGATAGACATGCTATGAGTGAAAACTCATCCTCAAATCTGGCTGCAAATGCATCCATATCAGTTGTAGCAATCGTCTGCATCTTGGGTTTTCCCTTCTTCTTGTTAGGACATTGGCTGTAAAAATGCCCAAGTTGATGGCAAGCATAACATTTGACCTTGCCGGTGTCAAATTCCTTCTTGCTGCCCTATTTTGAAGAAGTTCCCTCAGTAGAGATCTTCTTTCTCTTCCCTTGCTCTTTGATGCCAAAGCAAGGTTCTCTTCATCTTCAGATTTGTTTTTTTTGCTCTCCACAATGAGACCCCTCCTGGATCTCTTCCTAAATAAAGTCATCCCACAGCCTATCCCAAGTTGGCAATTTCTCACGGCCCATTATGCACTTAACAAACACGTCCCATTGCTTGCCAAAGACATTTAAGGCAATGCAATATCTCTTACTGTTGCTAGCTCATCCCTCACCTGTGTGAGCCTAGTGAGGTAGGATGTCATGCTCTCACCCCTGGCCATCTTGGTTCCATGCAACTTGTCCCTAAGAGCCATCTTTCGATTCTGGTTGTCACTTCGATATAGCTTGGTCAATGCATCCCACATTTATTTTGGTGTCTTCTTCTCAGCTAGATGTGGAATAAGGTGGTCCTTGACACCATTCATCAGAATCCTCTACACTCTGGATTCTTTCACCTCATGGAGGTCCAAGCTAATTGGATCATGGACTGGTACATGACTGTTGTGTTGACAAATGCCCACAACTTGTTCTCCTTGAACATAGGTGGTCATTGACACCATCCAGCAGAATCCTATGTGCTCTGGATTCTTTCATCTCATGGAGGTCCAAGGTAATTGGATCATGGACTGTGTTGACCGCCTCTTCAACTCGGGGGTCAACACCATGTACCATGAAGATATGCATCAACAAATGCAAACATGTCGAAGACTTTGGTTCTACAGGGCAATTTTTGCTCCAGCACAGTTATGTAAGCGGGATTTCCGCACCCCTGCGCGTGTTTATAATGTAATAGGTCTACATGGATCATGGTTAGGTCAGTTTCCTTAGGGTTTCTTCATTAGGAGAGTTCCTTTCACTGAGTTTTTTTAATCCTTAGGAGGTTAATGTGGCCTTATCGGTCGAGTTAATCTCCCTTGAGTTTTTCACTCCCATCCAATAAATCCTCCAAAGTGGTGAAAGGTGTTCCAATGAAGTCATTCCTAGGTAGCTAGTGTTTAGGAATGTTGTAAATGACCATATAAAACAACACGCGAAATTTCGCGAAATTCCATCAAGTCTAGCTAGGTTTTTTTTTTTAAGTTGGGAATTAATTAATTATATAATTCTGGGTATTTAATGTAAAACTTAGGTCTCGGGATTTCTGATAGGGGTATTTGTATGCAAAAGAAAGATAATGAGACCCCCTACACACGTGGACCAAGTTTCAACTCAGTCGGACAAATTTTGCTAGGTTTTTTGTCCACTTAGGAGTTTTTTTCGAAAAATGACGATTTTAATTGCCAAATGTCATTTTTGTAATAGTTACTCAAATAAAGTGAAGTAAGTGATGGAGACTACCCTAACCCACCTAACCTTTCCTAAACCCTTACATACCCTTTCTACCCACTTTTTAATTAACTCACCTTTTAATTATCCCTTTCCTCCTAGCTTACGTCCCCCATCTCCCACGTGAAGTTTGTAACTCACTTAATCTCACTTAATTATGGCTCGTGGGTCCCCTCTCCCACTCACACGCCCTTCCTCACCCATCCACGTCCCATTGGGAGTGTGTCCCACACACTCTCCCGCTCAAACCTTGTCCTTCACCCTCATGCTTTTACTCAAACACTCACGCTTTGCCTCACGTTTTTGGAAACCCCACGCATGATTTGGAAACTCACTTAAATAAATACGTGGGGCCTTCCTCCCACCAATCGCTTACCTTTTGAGAGTGTGGACTCCCACACTCCTCCCAACGCACTCCAGCTACCTCACGCTTTCCTCCTCACTTACTCACACACTTACGTGGGGCCTTCCTCCCACCAATCGCTTACCTTTTGAGAGTGTGGACTCCCACACTCCTCCCAACACACCCCAGCTACCTCACGCTTTCCTCCTCACTTACTCACACGCCTTCCTCACCCATCCACGTCCCATTGGGAGTGTGTCCCACACACTCTCCCGCTCAAACCTTGTTCTTCACCCTCATGCTTTTACTCAAACACTCACGCTTTGCCTCACGTTTTTGGAAACCCCACGCATGATTTGGAAACTCACTTAAATAAATATGTGGGGCCTTCCTCCCACCAATCGCTTACCTTTTGAGAGTGTGGACTCCCA
>ML843106.1:0-14964 GCA_009831015.1 Picea engelmannii
GATGAATATAGAATATGTTGGTTTTCCTGGTTTGGGTTTCCACGAGAAAAATCTTTGTGTAATGTGTGTATTTTCCATTGTATTTTTTTCGTTCTTTTATTGAAAAATTGTTTGCAGTAAATAATTGTACAAGGTTAAAATCTACATTTGGTATCAGAGCAATTATTGGCTTAAGGGGGATGCCTTTGTGGTCAGGGGTTTGGCTTGGGACTATGATAAACCTTGTTACAATGGAAGATCTAAGGTATTGATTCTTCAAGTGAAAAGAAATGGCGAGCAGTTCGAAAATAGAGATCGAGAAATTTAATGGCCAAAGTTTTGAGTTGTGGAAGCTCAAGATGGAAGATTTGTTGGTAGATAGAGATAAATGGATCATGGTGGATCCAGGTATTGCACCTACAGGAAAGTCAACAAATGATTGGAAAAAGTTGGATCGGAAGGCGAAGAGCACATTCTGATTATGTCTCTCAGATTCAATATTATTGAACGTGTCAGGGGAAGCTACAACCAAGGAGTTATGGGATAAGTAGGGGAATTTGTATCAGTCTAAGTCCCTGGTAAATAAATTGTTCGTGCGGAAGAAGTTGTATAACCTGAGGATGAGAGCTGGAGACTTAGTGACAGAGCATCTGAATGCCTTCAATACTGTGGTAAGTCAGTTATTATTTGTCGAGATTAAAATTTCATATGAAGATAAGTTTATCAGTTTACTATGCTCTTTACCAGACTTGTGGGATAGTTTGGTTGTGGCCATGAGTAGTAATACAACTACCTTGAGTTTCAATGATGTGGTCACATCCTTGTTGTCGGAGGAGATGAGACAGAAAAACATGGAAGGACAGAGCACAGATGCATTATTTGCGAGAGGACGCTCCCAGGAAAGAAATAGATCCAAGTCTTCAAGTGGGGGATCTAAATCTCCTAGAAAGTTTGTGAAGGTATGTTGGAGATGTGGAAAAGAAGGGCACTTCAAGAAGCAATGTAGATCCAAAAGCATTGAGAGAGTGAAGGGATATGAAGGTGCTCCCTCTATAGAAGAAAAGACCTCCAAGGAAGAAGGAGAGGATGTGTACTTGGCTTATTCAAGCACACATGCAGATCATGAGGCATGGTTGGTTGACTCTGGTGCATCCTTTCATATGACTCCCCACAGGGAGTGGTTATGTGAATGTGAAAGGTATGATGAAGATAATGTTTTCCCGGGTGATGACCTGACAACCAAAACCATAAGATAAGGAAAAGTCAAGTTAAGACTCATAGATGGAATGATTAGAACACTGCCTAGTGTTCTACACATCCCAGGATTAGCCAGAAATTTGATTTCTGTAAGCAAAATGGACGATGTAGGGGTAAAAACAGTATTTGAAAAAGAAACCTGCAGCATGGTTCGAGGAGCAATGGTATTGTTGAAGGGAGCTTGGATTGGAACTCTGTATAAACTGCAAGGAAGTGCTATTAGTGATGGGTGTAATAGTTCCATTGCTCATGATATTGGAGCTGAAGAAGAAAAAACTTCTGCAGTCTCTGGAGAAAAGGTTGTGTTGTGGAATCAAAGACTGGGGCATATCTGAGAGAAGGGTCTTCGACTACTACACAGTAAAGGTATAGTTGAAGGTATGTCTAACTTCTCTCTCGATTTGGATTTATGTGAACATTGTGTATATGGGAAGAAGAATCTGGTAAGATTCCCCTTTGGTGCAATGAGGGTAGAAGGAATTTTACAGCTAGTGCACTATGTTGGTTCCATCATTGGGAAAATCTGTGTACTATATCTCATTTATTGATGACTTCTCGAGGAATACTTGGATATATTTCCTCGTGAAGAAATATGAAGTCTGTGACAGGTTTAAAGAGTTTAAGTCTCTTGTTGAGAATCAAACAAAGAAAATAATTAAGGTGTTGAGGACAAATAACAGTGGAGAGTTATGCGGGAATGAATTTGAAGAATTATGTAAGAAATGTGGTATAGTAAGGCAGAAGACTACTCCTTATACACCTTAGCAAAATGGAGTTTGCAGAAAGGATGAACAAGATGCTAATGGAAAAAGCAAGGTGCATGCTCATTGGTGTCGGGTTAGGGAAAAAATTCTAGGCAAAGACAATGGGTACTACATGTTACCTGGTCAATCGATCACCCTCATCAACACTGGATGAAAAGACTCCACATGAGGTATGGACTAGTAAGAAACCCTCTCTCACACATCGCAAGGTATTTGGTTGTGAGGCCTATGTTCATGTTCCAAAGGAAAACATAAGTAAGCTAGATAAGAAGGCTAAAAAGTGTATCTTTATTGGGTATAAAGATGGTCTCAAAGGTTATAAGCTTTGGAACCCAAAAACTAAGAAGGTTGTGTATAGTCGAGATGTGGTATTTAAATAAATGAAAAATGTTTTCAAACAGGAAGTCCCACAAAGTAAGGAAGAACCAGAGAAGAAAGAGTTTGAGTTAAAGGATGATGAATCAGATTCTCTAGAAGAACATGAATCAGAAGAAGAAGATCCTCATACTCTAGTATTGAGGAGATCGGTTCGAGAAAAAAGGCTATCAAAAAGGTATACTCCACCCAATTTCCGTTCAAATTTTTCTTTGTCTATTATTATTGATGATTCTAGAACTGTTAGGGAGGCAGTGGATTCAGAGAATGGAAAACTTTGGAAAAAGGCCATGGTCAAAGAAATGACAGTCTTGGATAAGAATGAGGCTTGGGATCTAGTGGAGTTGTCGACTAGAAGAAAGCCCATTGGCAACAAATGGGTATTTAAAAAGAAGTTGAATGCAGAAGGAAAAGTGGAGAAATACAAAGCTCGATTAGTAGCAAAAGGTTATTCCCAGGTTGAGGGAATTGATTTTGGTGAGGTTTTTTCTCATGTTGCCAAGTTAACCTCTATTAGATTCATATTATATGTTGTTGTGTTTGATTTTGAAGTAGAACATATGGATGTGAAGAAAACATTCCTACATGGGGATCTGAAAGAACAAATCTACATGAAGCAGCTAGAAGGATTTGTTGTGAAGGGAAAGAAGGAGCTGATATGCAAGCTGAAAAAGTCCTTGTATGGTTTAAAACAATCACCAAGGATGTGGTATCAAAAATTTGATACTTATATGTTGGGACTTGGCTTCACAAGAAGCAAAGAGGATCACCGTGTGTATTTAAAATTAATTGGTGATCATTTGATTTATTTGGTCTTGTATGTGGATGACATGTTGTTGATAGGAAATGACAAGGAGATTATCCAGGATGTGAAAACTTAGTTGTCCTCTAAATTTGACATGAAGGATCTTGGTGCTGCAAATTTAACTTTTGGCATGGAAATTAAAAGAGATCGGAAAAACAGGAAGCTCTGGTTAAATCAGAGAAAATATGTCGACACAATATTACAGAGGTTTAATATGCAGGAATGTAAATCGGTCAGGGTCCCTATTCATGTAGGTGTAAAGTTATATGTGGATCAGTGTCGCAAGACACAGGAAGAGGAGGAGGACATGTCTCATGTTTTATATCCGAGTGTGGTTGGCAGTTTGATGTATGCAATGGTCTATACTATACCGTACATTTCACATGTAGTGGGAGTCTTGATCAGGTATATGTCAAAACTAGGGAAGAAGCATTGGACAATAGTAAAGAGAGTTTTCAGGTATTTGTGTGGCAGTACGAGTTATGGATTGTGCTACCATGGAAGACCAAGTTTTGACAAAGTGTTGGACATACATGGCTTTATGGATGCAGATTAGGCTGGAGATCTGGATCGTAGAAGATGTACAAGTGGGTATTTGTTTAATCTATTTGGAGGAGCAATCAATTGGATGAGCGAAAGACAGTTTGTAGTGCCACTTTCAACTATAGAAGTTGAATACATGGAAACCACTCATGCAAGCAAGGAAGTAGTATGGTTACAAAGATTGTGTTCAAGTATTAGGTTGGTACAACAAGTTGTAAGGATAGATTGTGACAGTCAGAGTGAAAACTTTTTGGTGAAGAACCCAATTTATCATTCAAAGACAAAGCATATCGATGTTCAATATCACTTTGTGAGAGACATGGTTGAAAAAAAGAAGGTGTTGTTGATGAAGGTGGACACTTTGAAGAATGTTGCAGATTCATTAACAAAATCCGTGAGCACTGAGAAGTTTTGTTGGTATAGAGGATCTATGGGCATTGTTGCCCTGGATTGTTGACTATGTAACCTTGTAACCCCCTGTATGTAAAGAAAACAACAAGTGGGAGAATGTTGGGTATGTGTTATATTGCTTTCATGGCTAGAAGTAGTGTCTATGTTGCACCAAGTGCACAGGGGCAACGCCCTCGAAAAAAAAATAAAAAATTGCGTCCATTTTTCGGCGGTTTTCGGCACATGGCTTTCGCTAATTGTTTTTCTATTTCCAGTTAAAGAATTAGGGTTGTTTACTAATCCGGGTTATTGGATTAGGGTTTTAGATGCTATAGGATCCTATATTTATATGGTATTGTAAACAAAGTATGTGATGATGAATATAGAATATGTTGGTTTTCCCGATTTGGGTTTCCAGGGGAAAAATCTCTGTGTAATGTGTGTATTTGTCATTGTCTTTTTTGTTCTTTTATTGAAAATCTGTTTGCAGTAAATAATTGTACAAGGTTAAAATCTACACCCATATTGTAAATGTGTCAATGAACATATGTTTTTATAAGTTGGTGAGCCAGTATGGTTTTTGGATTGAACTGCCTATGTATGTATGTAAGTTTTGGGTCGTAGTTCCTGTGTGATATTAAGCCGGAGCGCCTATATGTCAAAAGGCCAATGAGCTTAGAAATGTAAATTGTAATCACACGCATGTACATTAATAAAATACATCATGGTTGTAGACCAAGTCAGATAAGAGAGTGTGGGAGGCTAGGACTCCACGAGAGGGAAAGGAGGCTAGGTCTTATGAAAATGGGCTAAGCCAAGGGGGAATTAAGCCAAGGAATATAATAATATATTCCTAAGTCCTAAGACTAAGTCTTATTTCATGAATATATCCTAACTTCCAAAAAGGTGGAATGGAATTCCTAGTGAAGGGGGGAAGGAGTTCTTTATGTGCCACTTGTCAAGTTTAAACCATACATACATAAAATTTGGACTAAGTTAGAAAGTCATTCCATTCTACCATATTCCAATCATTATTATTACCATGGAATGGGGGGGGTGAGCTGGTGAGCCATTGTAACCATGTTTCCATGTGAACCTTGAGATTCCTAGGTGGATTTGGGGTGAACAATTATCCTTGAGTTGACTGGGGAAAGGTTGGATCCCGGGAGGGGGAATTATCTGGGATAGGTTTCCCTAAGTGTGAGGCATAGAGGGTTCCTCGAGACTCCATTATAGAAGCTAGAGTTCCTAGAGCCATAGAGCAATGAGACTTCCTGGCCACCTTGTACTGGAGCCCTAGAAGGGAAGTGGGACAACTTAAGGAACCAAAAAGCAAAGAAGGGGGTACACTTCATTGGGTTGTGCAGGCTGATGAGGAATGAGTTATGCCCCACAACTACCCACTAAAATTCTCTAACTTAGGGAATTTCAGTGGGTATCTCCATATCAAAATTTTAGCAAGGTACTTTGTCACTACATACTTGATTTGGTACTAACCTAGGAAAACTATTATTTTTCTAATGCAGTCTCAATCCTAACTCAACAAGCAGCTATGAGAATCAAAGGTCTTGTGCTTTTTCACTCTTTATTAACTGACCCTTGTTCGAAGAGGCCAAATTCTAAGTCACTCTAGGCCCCAATGCAAATTCTCACTTATATGATATATCTAAGGGTATCGGACCATTATCCGCCAAAGAATGCTCCTCATAATGAAATGATACACGACTTCAATTTCTATTCTGATAGAACCTTTCTGATAATACTATCGGAAAACATTATATCAAAGTCTTTGCCATAAGAAGGGTTTTTCACCTTACATACTCAACTCCGATGGAGTCATTTCGATAGACTCGTTTTCGATAGCATGCCAACCGCTTTACGCCTTAAAGCGATCACCTTATGTACATGTGTCAAACCACTATTAGTCCCAATGAGAAATAAGAAATGGATATATGGGAGTGGATCCCTCTTTTAATCACTGACGATATGTGGCATAAAGAAAATTGTTAATAAATCCGCTCTTATCCACACACTTTTACCTCTCTGCAGGTAACACTTTCAACAACCTTCAACAACCTTCAACAAACTATTCTACCCAACCCATTACATATTTATACAAACAATTTAGGGCTCAAAACCCTACTCGCTTATCTCCCAAACCCTATGAAAACTCCTTGTTCGAGCGTGATTTTCCTATCTTTGCACCTTCATGTTGCTTTTACGTTCCCGACTGTTGTTCTTCCTACTTTTGCACGTCTACCTACTTTTGCATGCCTAACTGTTTCCCTTCCTGCTTTTGTGCGCGCCTTTAAAACTTAGTTCTTTTAACTACCTGTCCAATAGGCCCCCAACACTCACATGTGGCTCGTCCCAAACCACTTAATCCTACTGCGTTGCGCCCCTCCATGCTTCCATGAACTTTTGGAAGGTCACCTTTGTTGTCGCAACTCCTTTCTTGACCTCTACTTCTTGTTCCAAAATCTCCTCTACAACCTGTGTAGTCAGGGTCGTTAGTCTCTCCTCGTTGTCATGTGTTGCTTGCTTTATCATGCCCTGCGCAACTTCCAATTTCCCTATTACCCTTAGTGCTTCGTTCTGCAACGGTACTAATCGTTGTTAGAGAATATTTTGTTGTTCCCTTATCTTTTCTATTTCATTGTATGAATGCCTTTGTGCCAGGATGGTCATCATGTGCTCAGTTGGTGACACCGTACTTATGTTCTTTGAATCCTTCTTGCGCATCCCTTAATCTAGCTTCCACAACCTTCATCTCTGGATCCTCCATAAGATTTGTCCAAATCTGTGTGCTTTCCTCACATAGCTTCGTGCATTCCTCATCTAGTCTCTTAATACTTGCTACTGAGGTCATAACAACTCTTTCTCTTTGTGCCTTTTCCTTAGGTGGTGTCCCTGCATGGTGCGTGATTCCAATTCTTCGATCCTAGAACACAAGCCTTTAATGACTTCCCTAATTGTTGAGACGTGTTCTTCAAGAGTGGCTTCTACCACCATCGACATTTATGGAATATCCTTATGGATTTTCTGGATGGCCTGCTGTATTCACTCTGCCTGTTGCTTAACCTCGTCCTTCTCCTTTAATATTTTCTCAGCCTTTTCCTCAACCTCGCTATTCTCCTTCAATATCCTATCATCCTTTTCCTTAACCTTATTTGCGAATAATGTTGTTGGATCCTCCCCTGCTATCGACAAGCCCGTTATCTGCCCAATTAGTTGTGTGTTGATCGATACTCGTGGATCTAGCCATAACGTCCCGCCATGGACGCAACTCAATAACAACTTGATGCGTGCATTTATTTCTAGACTTTGGCCAAAGTGTGGGATTTCAAACAAGTTCAATATTCCTGATTTTCCTATCCCAATCGCCTAGCTCCGCAGCTCAACGAGTATTGCGCCTGTCCCTAGTACACTTTTAGTGCATAAATACTTGTCCTGTGCTAACTTGGGAAAGTTTTGTGCATCTGTTATGTCATGGTCCGAAAACTTCAACACAACGACCTTGCCCATCATGTCTCCTTCAATAATGAAATTAGGTGGTATTTCTGGCGTAACCAATACGTATTTGGCGTCCATGGGCAGTATAACATGTGGTGCAGTGTCCTTTCTTGGCGGTATGTAATCCCTAGGAAACATCGGCTGTGAAGTCGAAGTTCCGGTTGTTTCCTCAAACTTTGGTGTGGTCGATGGTCGCATTCAGGATGTCTTTCATGTTGTGGCAGTCAGTGCCCCAACTTTTGGTGGTGCCATTTTTGTAAACTAGTTACCAACAACAACTACTTCAACTCTGCAATATGGTTCTCAACTCTCTCTTACTCGCATGCAACTCTAAGTGACAATTACCAATGCTTGTCGACCGTTCGCAACTTTTTTTCCCCTTTGCCAGTTGTCCATGTTCCTTTGCGCGTAATTTAACTATCTAATCCGTTAGTGGTGCAATGAATGCTTGCTTTAATGTTGCTTTATTGCCATATCTTTCGTTGGATTTGTGCCTCATACTACCAATCTGTCATGATCCCCAGTGGGTGTTTCCATTTATGGCTACACGTCATCTTTATGACTTGTCATTAACGCTCTTTAACCATTGTTTATGCCCTTTTAATGCCTTTAACGATCGTGATAGTCTTGTTCCACATTTTTCTTATGTGCGCACCCAACTATCTCTGCGCTTTTTCTTTTATCTGCGCAACACTCACTTTTTATGCGCCCTTACTCTCATTGTAACTTCATTTTTTTCCCTTTTTCTACCTTTTCTTACTTTTTCTTTTTCTTTTGCCTACTATAATACAAAGGTTCTCGTGCAGGTCGGACTAATGCACTGTAGGTCGATTGTCCCTATAAAGTTTCAGTCGACTGCCATTCACCATTCCTCCCATGACTTCTACATTCAACGTTTCCAACTACACAACACCTGCATCCATCACATGCTTAATCACATATGGTCCTAACCAATGCATTCAAAACTTCTGTGGATGCTGCATAAACTTATTGTCATATAGTAATACTAAGTCCCCCACTTGAAACTTTTTTTGTTTAATATGTCTATCATGCCATGCCTTTTCCCTTGCCTTTTGAACTTGTTGATGGAACCCTGCGACAAATCGATCTTCGTCAAGTTGTAGCAACTGTGACAATCTCTCCTCTACTGCGCCAAAGTTTGATAGATCAGTAATCCCTACAATGAGAAGGATAGGCACAATAAAATCCATCAACAATACTGCTTCTTTCCCATAGACCAACCTAAAAAGTGTATATCATGTCAACTTTTTACTTGTAGTCCTATATGCCCATAATACTGCAAGAATCCTTAAGTCTCAATCATCTCTCTGTACATTGCATATATTTGTTAGAGCATCCTCCATAATTTTATTAAAAGCTTCTATTGTCCCATTGGCCTGAGGGTGATATGACTTACTCTTCTGATGATGAATTTGAAATTCCTCAGTCAATGTTGCAATCATCCTATTTAGGAAGTGCATTCCTTGATCATTGAGTAAAATGCGCATGCATCCAAATCGTGTAACTACATTCTCAAATAGAATCCTCGCAACAGTTTTTGCGGTGCAGTCTATGACTGGTGTTACTTCTACCCATCTAGTCAAATACTCTGTCATAGTGATTATATACTTAGCTCTTGATCTTCTTGATGGTGGGTTGATCAGTCCAACAAAGTCTATTGCCCATTTATCAAATGCCTGCAACGTAACCTGTGGGTGTAAAGGCATCTCATCCCTTCTAGATGGCTTTCCCATCCTTTGACAAACATCACATGCCTGATAGTATTCTTTAGCATCCTTATAAAGTGTGGGCCACCAGATCCCTGCACACCATTTTTTTTGTGTTATTGCTCTACCTACATAGTGTCCTCTTGCAATTACTTCATGTGCTTCTGAGAGTATCATTGGCATTTCATGCTCTAACACACAACATCTTAATATTCCATCTGCACCTAACTTGTATAAGTTCCTTGCAATTGACTGATAGTTTGTTGCTTTAACCACTAACTGTTTCTTCTACGCCATTATCATGTCTGATAGGGCCATTCTTGTACTTAAAAACTGTACAATGTCTGTGAAGTAGTCATCCACCATTTTAACTGCAACTAATTGTGCATTCAACAAGTTGTCATCTAGATTCCCTGCATCTTATCTTGATAGTATGCATGATAAGTGATTTGGTCCTGCATTCAAATTCCCTGGTTTCACAACAACTTTGAAATCATATTCCTAGAACAACATCNCCCCCCCCCCCCCCAACACTAGGTTTTTCACTAAGTATCTTAGTGCATAATGGTTTGTATACATCTTAAAGTGAGACCCCAATAAATAATGTCTAAACTTCTGCAACGCATATACCATTTCCAATCCTTCTCGTTCTGTGGTAGTGTAATTATTTTCTACTATTGACAACTTGCTACTTGCAAAAGCAATTGGGTGGTCTATGTCTCCTTCTCAGGGATGAGATAATATTGCGCCTAAAGCTATGGATGATACATCCACATGAACATGGAACTCCTTTTTCCAATCTGGGAAGGTCAAAATCAATGCAGTCACTAATTTCTTCTTCAGTGTATCCAAAGCTTCCTGACAATCCTCATTCCACTGGAACTTAGCCTTTTTCTTCAAAAACTTCTCCATAGGTGTTGTAATCTGCGCATAACCCTTAATAAAGTTCTGGTAGTATCTTGTGTGAGCCAGGGTTTCTCTCAACTGTCTGACTAATGTGGGTGGTTGTAAGTCCAAAATCACCGCAATCTTGGCAGGATCCACTAATAAGCCCTGCTTACATACCACATGGCAAAACAAAATTCCTGAAGGCGCACATAAAATACATTTCTTCAAATTCAATGAAATCTGACATTGTCTACACCTATCCAACATTAAAATGAGTACTTCTATGTGATATTTCAATAGACTAAACACAATCCAATCATCTAAGTAAACTTCAAGGAACTTATGAATAAATTCCTTAAAGGTTGTGACAACTACTCTTGAAACAACCGCAGGTGCATTCTTCAGCCCAAAAGACATCATTGTGTACTGATAACTTCCCCACTCTGTTGCAAAAGTAGTCATATGTTTGTCTTCCTACGCAATCTTAATCTGGTGATATCCTGAGAAACCATTTGTGAAAGAATAGGCCTCCTTCCCCCCTACATTCTCTAGCACTTCATCCGTAAAAGGTGTTGGAAATGGATCATGTAGACATGCATCATTTAGCTTCCTTAAGTCTACACAAATTTTTATTCCCCTTGTTTTCTTATCCTGCACTACCATTGGACTTATCCATTCTGATTCCATTACTGGTTCAATGATTCTCGCTTCCAACATTCAGTCTATCTTTGCTTTCACCTTTTCTTTATACTTCAGGTTTAAGCTGTAGGGTCTCTATCTCACTATCTTATCATCTAGTTTTAAAGGGAACTTCATTTCTCCTAAATCACTAGCTATCCCCTTCATCTCTGAGAACATAGTTGGGAATAGGTCCTGATACTCGTGTAGTAAATCTGCAATCTTCTCCACAATTTCATCATTCCAATAATCACCTATCTGCGCAAACTTTGGACTTTCTTTTATCCCAATATTTACCTTACGTGTCTTTATTGGTTGTGCATATGCAACAAATTCAAGATCTTGTCCTTCTATTGCGTGTTCCCCCTCAATTTTAGGTACTTGTATATTCCTTGGATCTTCCTCATCGTGGTCTTCTTTGTCAACATTATAACATTCCAGTAATTCATGGACAGTCATAGAATCTCTATGTGCACTACACACATGTACTACCTCCATCGGCCCTTCTTCTGAAAAAATATTGGTTCTAATGGCCTGTAAGGCTACATATATTAATGGAAATTCATGTTCAAAAGTAAAGGTTACCTTAAACCTTTGAGATATCTCGTCCTAGTTTGTTGTTTCTCTGCGCATTTCTAGTTCCAAGTACCAGTTCTTAGGAATTGTATCCAATGTATGTATAAACATGTGCGTCCATTCCTTCTTTGGGATCAAACTCCATATGTCTCTGCACTACTCAACATGATATGTTAGATCACTTACCCCTATATACTTATGCGCAATATACTCAACCTCGATACCAAATCTAACTTGCATCAAACTTTTGCACTACTTCTAGTCTTCTATTGCGTCTTTGTGTACAACCCACCATCTAAGTGGAGTGCCCTTTAAGGCAACATCTAATGCCAATAATATTTGTTGTTTGGGTATCTGCAACTCAAACACCTTTACAAAAGAGATTATAACAGTCAAACTGTCATACTTGGGTGGATCACACAACTCTGTTCCAATCCAACGTAATGATCGAGTTATGTGTAAACACCTTCTAGTTGATACTTCATGCATCCTCTGTTGCCAATGTTTCAGACCTTCCTTTGAATCTGACACACACAAGCCAATGATTCTCCAACTTAGTGCACCATATGCAATGGGGTTAACATAGTCATCCATTCGCGTAGTCATATTATACAAATTGTCAATTTCGTTCCCTCTAGCTGGTTCGATATACCTCTTTCCTTCTGTCGGATCCAATGTTGTAGTAACCTTCAAGTCTCCGAACTCAAATATCATTTCCCTCATCTTCAGATTAATAATTGCTTGATTGTCAAAGGCCCATTCTAACCCCATTAGTGTTGGATATGGCTAAATATCATCCACAATCTCGACGACTTCAAAATTTGCTACACTGTGCACCCCATCGATATTCACATGTATCCCTGTCAATCGACGAATTGGTACTATCTTGTGTTGGTTTTCCAACCTTAACTAAACAGGAGATCGGATCAAATTGGGTTTCCCCATCATTTCCCATGTCTACTTTGATAACACATTTACATTAGAACCCAAATCTAAAATGACATTGTCCACATCATATTCCCTAATCTGCGCACTTAATCTGAACTCTCCGTTGGTCCTCTTTTTATGTAGTACCTAATTCACTACCCTCTTTGCAGGAGGAATTTCCCTTTCTTGTACGCAATGATCAATCATTTCACATACTTCATTCAAAACAATTTCATCTTTCATCAATTCTACACAACTTCTCAAAAACTCTCTTAGAGTACTTACCTTCTCAAGTGGCTTTTTTGGTATAGTACGATCAAGGATAGGAGGCACAAATGTTGTTGATGCTACCCAATCTAGTCCTAGTATCTCTTTTCTTTCCCTCTGATACACATCCTCTTGTTGTTGAGGGTCAAATGTCGCATAGGGCCTGCTTATTTCCTCACCCATTTCTCAACCCGCCTCCCTCCATTCATTACATCAACCCCTGTTCTAGCTCCTCTACGCATAACAACTGATATTCTAGGTCCTTCATTGTGTTCCTTGGCCAATATCTTATGTATGTTATGATTATGGTTTTGGTTATGATCCCATCTTTCCTTCCACTTCGCAAGTAGTTGAGTACTGTATTTTTTTCGCGTGATCCAATGCTCTACAATATCTGCAGGTTGTGCAAGGATTCAGGTAGTCATGAGCTAAGTACCCCGGTTGATTACAATTTAACATATTGTTGGTCATCGACCTCCTCTGCCTTGACCTCTACTAAATCTTCCTCATTTCTTGGATCAAAGCCTCTTCGATTGTTATACTTTGGACCATCTCCTTCTGTCGCAACATTCTCCTCCTGAATCCTATACATATCTGAAGTGCGCTCTCTCATCAAATCTAATGCACGATAATACTTCTCTTCGTGCCCGACTGACTTGCAAAATTTACAAAATAGATTCCTTGGCGTACTCTGGTACTTCTGTAGTAATGGACACTTAGTTGGATGATGTCCCCATTTCTTACATACTTCATAGTAGCCTCCTCCTGGTAGTGGATTCGATGCTCTAGTCGCCAAATATTGCGCAAATACTGGGCATTTTTCCTTATGGTGACCTTCAGTCCTACACTTGGTACACCATACTTGTTCTCACTTCTCCCTCCCTTGTTTTAGTTTTGCCAATTAAATTATCAAGGCAACTAATTTCATCTAAACTTGGGCCATCCCCCCCACCATCTCCTACGGGCGATGCCTCTAGCTTCATTTCAATCTTGAAATCTTCAAGATGCGACACAACCTTTTATTGAATCATCGACTGATGAATGTGTGGTAGTAGTCCTACAATAAACCACTCTTGGTGTTGTTGATCAAGGATATGGAATGTCAATCTACCCATCAAATCCTTAAATCTTTGATCATAGTCCCAAACTAAGTCATTCCGCACTTGTTTGATTTTATTCAATTCTATGAGGTACTACGACTCAGATTTTGGTTTCTTGAACTCTTTCAATAATGCTTGTCTAATTTTTGCTAAAGTCTTTACTTTCCCTGTAGGTGTGGTACTTTGCAGTTTCATATACCAGACTAATGCATGGCCTCTAAATGTTGTTTCCAACTGTGCAATCTTTACATCCTCATCTTGGACATTTTTCATAACCCAAATTATTTCACATACAAATAGATGTTGTTTTGGGTCCTCTGACCCAACTCCCTAGAACTCAGGCAGTCTCAGTGTGTTGTCTAACCTTGCCATATTGTTTTGTGTAGTACCTCCCTTTGGTGATGTTGGATGATTCTGACTCGATGCACTGCTTCCACTGCTCTGACTTGATGTACTGCTCCCACTATTCTGACTTCCTTTGTTAACTATAAGTGCTTTTGACAGATCTTCAACTAAGAATGCAAGTTTCCACAGTTAGTCATAACGTGTAAAGAAATTTTGGATTAAAACTGTGTGTGGAGTTTCTTAAGCATCCAACATTTCGAGTGGACACTCCACCCATCATCAGGGACATAGAAAGCATAAATTATTCGCCAAGAAGAACATTAAAACCATTTTCAAACCTTTCAAAACCCTCAATCAAATTTTTAGAATTGCAAAAGATAAATCTAACCCGATGCTTGGCCCAGAAGTCTACCAGGTTCCTTGTTCATGTGGGAAATATTTCATTGGCTAAACCGAAAGAACCTTTAAAGCCAGGATTAAAGAGCATATAGTTGATAATACCCATAACTGAATCTCTAAATCTGTTATCGTCAAACACTCATTTAATTCCAAACATCTTATTTGC
The DNA here is from genome assembly GCA_009831015.1 of Picea engelmannii. Classification (NCBI taxonomy): domain Eukaryota; kingdom Viridiplantae; phylum Streptophyta; class Pinopsida; order Pinales; family Pinaceae; genus Picea; species Picea engelmannii. Next base: position 14,700 of record ML843106.1, read on the forward strand.
TTTGACCAAACAAAAATCCTAGCCCCCTCTCTTAATTACTCCTCCCATCTCATTTGCGAAGCCCTTGAAATTTAAAAACATCCTAATAAATTTAACCATGAAGATGGATATAAACTCAACCACTCTTGGAAATCCACCATTCATCACCTTGACCATTAAACCTTTGGATTTTAGAGTTTCCCTCTAACCTTTCCCAACCAACTGGTTAACCACACTGGTCCCCAATTTCTTTATGTTCCTCTCGTGGCCTCTTATATCATAATCT
>ML843106.1:19070-38940 GCA_009831015.1 Picea engelmannii
TGGTTGTAGCCAGAGAATTGGGGAGTTGGAGCTTCCCTCGGGTTGTAGCCTGAGAAACTAGGGGGTTGGAGCCTCCTTCCAGTTGTAGCTGGAAAACAAAGGAAGTTGGTTCTTCCAATGAATGTAATTCTTCAAGACATATAAGTAAAATCATTTTGTGGTTTTCTCCCGCTTTGGGTTTCCACGTAAAAACAATGGTCTACTGTGTATGTGTATGATTGTTTATTTGCTCTGCAAATATTGGATGATAATGCTACATTGATATAACACTTGCATTATATGGTTAAAAAGGATTAGATTGCTCTATTACTAATTCACCCCCCCTCTCAGTAATCCAACAATTATCCCCAAAATGAATGTCACTTTATGTTTATTTATACCAAAATTTGAACTTTAATTATTTTAGGTCAAAATATCAAGGTCGTTCTAGCAGTTTACTACAAAATTACATTTTTACCAGAATAAATTCAATTTGCATCTAAATAGGCCTCCAAAGGTGACATCATCCCCTCCTAGGTTGATGTTGGGCCTCGACGTTGGGAAAAGGAGATGAAACGCTAGGCCTCCAAAGGCCTAAAATTTGTCCACATGTGGCAATACCCTCATGAATGCCTCCAAGGTGACAACCCCAACTGACAAGTGACGTCTAGGGTTGTAGAGGTGATGTCCAAGGCCTCCCAGGGCCAACGTTCAGGTGGGAAGAGCATGAGACCTTAGGTCTAGGTATTCCATAGTGCCTCTGAAGGCAACATCCTTCCTTCGTTTGGTGCAAGTATTCAGTCTCTTCTTAACCCTGGGTGGGGTTTCAACATCCATCTGTGGGCTTTGAGCCCCGATGAAGGTCTGAGCTAATCATTCCCTCATGTGTACCTATCCATCGGGCAAGTTCTTGCAGAAACAACAAGTACACCCTCCAGGGGTTCATAATTCACAAGGATCACAACATGTAAATCACATCCAATAATTAAATTACCCAAACATGTGCATCAAACCCCCCTTAACCCCAAACAAATGCTCAAAGACGTTATGCATTTTGACAAGTTAGGTTTGGAAAGGGTCTCAAGGTGTCCTATTGGGATAACCTCTCTTAAGTTTTGGGGTGTTTCCCAGGTGGAGTCTAGTCCAGGTCATGTAAGTGTATGAGGTGGCATGGGGTAAATATTTGGGCATGGAGTGCATGTGATAACAGGGAAATGTAGAGTATTAACCATGGGTGCCTTTGTGGAGGGTGAGCTGCACCTTGTCATGGTTGAAATTGTTTCCTAACCCATTCATTGTCATTTATTATTAACTTTATATATTTTGATCTTTTGCTCGTGTGCTACAAGGGAATAGTTGAGGGCCATTGTCCTGGCTTGATGACCAGAGGTGACAACGTTATCCACAAAAAAATCACGAAAATGAGAAGATTGGCTCGTGATGAGACCCCCTTTTTGTTGGCTATGCCACCAAGAGCCACTACCCTGGTTTGGTGACCAGATAGGTGGTAATGCCATACCGCTACATGCCCATGGTCATAATAGGTCAGCTCGTGATGAGACCTCATATCCATCAACTAATACCTTGAGTGTTTATGTTATCTTGTAGGTCCCCTTTTCTTACTGAGAAGCCTTTCACTCCTTTATTGAGGATCCTTGGGTGAAGCATCTCGAAGGTTTCAAATTTGTCTTTTAACTCTTTCCAACAACTTTTACCCTTTGGACATATATCCCCTTCTTCCCACGAGTTAAGGTACAACCCTTCATAGTGTAGCTAATCCCAGTTCCCAAAACGGAAAGGGGATATGGAAGGAATAAGCATGGAAAGTGGTAAGTATGGAGGGAACAAATGATGACTCTTCAAACATCCACCTAGTAGCAGCCCATCCTAAAGGGAAATCAACTTACTAGGGAACTGTGTCACCCTTCCAGGTTTGAACGAGGCAAAGAGCATAATTTCCAAGCAAACATCATGAAATGAAGAATGATTTAATACAACATGTTCAAGTGCTTAAAAAATCAGAGTGATACATACTATGATACCCAGACTCATTACCTCATGGAGCAAGAGTTACTACGACTTCAGGACCAGGCTGATGTGATGGATACTGTTGCTGGTGATATGTGGATTGCACTGAAGAAAAGAGGGACCCTATGGGGACATGCTTAATTCATTTGGCTCTCGGTACTCCATGTATAAAACCCGTGGGACTCGAGACATGATCTCCTTAGTTATCCTTAGGCTAGGGGATAACATTTGGCTCCAACTTGTGGACATGCGCTCACCGCAGAGCACATGAGAACCTCAACATATCTAGTATGACCCGTGCCTACTAAATCTCATCAAAAGATATTAGTAATCCCTAAAGTGGTGATATCACCCCTCATTCATATATGATAAAATAAACAAATAAAAACATCTCTAGTCTAACATATGATTATGAGCATACATATATACATAATGAAACAAGACAATACGAAACATGCAACTACAACTATGCTAACATGATATGCAATGGTATGTATAATGGATGCAAATGCCTACCTATTCTACCTCATTGGTACTTACCTGTCAAATGCGAGGTATAAGCATACAACCACACTAGCAATGTATCATAACACCTGCCTTTGTGCTTCCTCATAAACTCGCCTCTTCGCAAAAACCCTTAATCCAATCTTTCAAAAAAGACGACAGAGAAATTATGAACAATTTTACCAAAACATATGTTAGGCTCCAATCTTCTGATGTAAATTAGAGTGCAAATGATTGTCAATCCGGTGTTTGTAAGACTTAGAGGCACATCCAAAATGTATGGATTTAGAGATAACTTTTATTCTTTATGGGAATAAACCAAAACCTATTCTAAGAGCTGAATATGGAAGAAATGCTAAGCTTCTGTTCAGAAGTCCTATTCATAGATCTCATGATAGTAATCAACAATTATTTTCCTAAAGAGTATCAACAGTAAGCATTCAAAAAGATATTCGAACTAGTTCTAAGGCTTATCAATGCTAGAAAGACAAAACTCTTATTCAAGAGATGCATTCATTGTCTTCTTTCATTCATTAGCAATTATCATCAATTCTTATTAAATCAAAAGTACTGAAAGCGTAAATAACTCAAAAAACATTCATGATTATCCTAATGCTTGAAAGCAAACCACACATTGAATTCTTATTCAAGAAATCATTCACAACATGAGTAAGGCTTTGAAACATTAAGCATATTACTTAACTATGGAATTCATCTAACTACAACAAAGATATGAATAAAACTCATCTACAACAAGATCTGATCTAAAACATGTATCAAAGATTACTTGGAAATAACATAAAGGAAGAGTGTACTAGTTTGGCAAAGGGGGCCCTCCAATGCTTCACTTGTACACTTGAGTTGTCTCAGCTAAGAAGGAGCTTCCAACAACATTCACATCATCATCATAAGCATTATCAAGAACAAAACGCAGGACTGATCTCAAGATTGTAAGTTCCAAAGTTTCTTCATTCACATTCCAAGGGTTGTCCTACTAGTCTATGCTTTAGAGTATTTATACAAGAGTTTTAAAACTAATAATGCTAATAAATCTCCTGAAGATCATGATCAGATCCATAATATATTCTAGGAAGGTCGAATGCCCCCTTCAGATCCATAATATATGACCAAATCCCACGAAAATCTAAAACTGTCCATGATTTAAGGCTAAAATAGGGTATTTTCTGCTGAAGTGGCCCTGTTTGACCAGCGTTGACCAGGCACCTGGAAGGCTCAGATCTCGAAGCTGATAGCTCATCATCCATCCTTGTACATCAAGGATCACGACCCAAGTCTTAGATTTCGCCCAGGTGTCCTACAAGTACACGAACCTAGGAGCAATTACGGGATTTAGTCAAATCTTGTAATTTCTGATAAATTTTCAATTTTAATGCCAAAAATTAGAAAACTCAATTCTTAAGCTAAAGAATGATAAATATACCTTGCATAAGCTGTTTTATGGAAAATATGGAATGAAATGGAGGCAAAATGGATGGTTATAGAGGCAAAAGTGTAGTTTATAAAGTAAAAAGGAAGCATAAAAATGTACTCAACAACATCCTCCCCTTCAAATTCTATCTCACTTACATACTTCAAGAATTCTAGAATGTGAGTAATTGGGAAGCCTCTGAATCTTCGAGAGTTGTTTAACCATTTGAGATCAAAATAATGTGGGTATCCTTGAAAAATTTCAAAATTAATAGTCAGATACACTTGTTCTCAGGGCGCCATGATCCCATATCTTGGAAATATCACAAAGTTGAGAGTAAGGTGGCACCTTGGAAAAGATCAGTGGAGTCACCAGGTATCCTCTTAAGGATTATCAAAGGGAGTGAGGGAATTGCCGTCAGTGGATTCATCGGGTAAGCTTCATAAGATTAAGGCTTTGAGGGAAAGGCTTACCGAAAAAGTGTCGTTGAGGAATATTGACTCAGTGTTCCCCAACAATGGCGCCAAAAATGTTATCACACAATCTATATTTGCCCAAAGCCTAAAGGCAAGTAGGCCTAGATTGACTTAACACAAAGGTAGTCCTATCACTGCCACCCCAATAGGATACCTCTTTCTATTTATGAGGAGAAGATACTCACTCCAAGGGAGACGTCCTAGGACCTAGTTGGTTGATGAAGGGTAAAAAGACCAGGTAAAACCCACCCCTCTCTCTCGGTCACTCAAGAAAAGAAATCACATGGTAAAGTTCAAAGGGGCAAAAGGAAATGGAAATGAATGGTACCTGCCCTTTACCAATGAAACAACAAATGTTAGCAATAACCAATGATATCAATGTTTCAAATTAGTGACTTCAAGATATAAATATGCCACTGAAACACTAAAAGATGAAATGTATAACACCAACAAATATGTCCAGAAATTGCAAGCTATGATGACAAAAATGATATAAATACTTTGCAATTTTGATAGTACTTTGTCACCCACAATTTCAAGATTTAAAACAAGTCAATAAGTGACTTGAAAAGGCTGTCAAAACACTTGTAGCAACAGTAAAACAATAATGATGACAACAACAAAACCACTTCAGAAAAGTAAGTTTAGGAAATTAGACAAACACTTTAATATATATTGATAGTAACTTGCCTAATGCAAATGTTGGGTGGTTTTATGGACAATTTAAGGGATGTTAAGGGGTTGCAATGATGGTTGTAACAATAATTACAACAACAACAACAACCTTAAACAACTTCAGAATTTTGCACCTAGAATAATAGCAAAAGGAAGACTAAAGCCTTGGGATGATAACACCTAGGCTAGTGCAAATTTATGGGTTAGTTTTATAGGTTAGTATGTTGATTAGATATGTTAAATAAAGGTTGTAGCAACAATTATAGCAGCAACAATATGGTTGTTAGTGTGAGTGAGAGTTTCAAGAAGATAGTTTGAAGGTTTGTTTGATCTCATTCATCCAAAAGAGCGTAGAAATCAATGCCTTTTAGGGGCTTATGGAGTCAATAATAGTAACAATATCACTTGGTAAATAAAATAATGATAATGCTTAGCTAAGGGAAGAAGTAAATGCAAGTGGTGTTGGCACTTCAAGGCCTCAAGCATTTGACCATTTAAGGGAGGTTTTTCTATAGAGTAGGCACTTCTAGGCCCTAACGTACCTTCCTTCCTTAGTTTTTTGAAAGACAATTTAATTGGTGACTAGAATGAGATTACTAGAGAGCTATCACTTTAGGGATCTAATAATCACTCCCAAGAAAATGTATAATTGGCAAGATCAAACTAGTAGAAGAGTTATAGGGAGAAAGAAGTGTTTGTTGTTTCTCCCCTAGGGTTTAAACAAGAAATTTCATAATCTTAGACATGAAACAAGTAAATTTTACCACAAACATCCACAACATGAATAAAAATTCATATTTTCTACTTACTTCACCAAGAATAATCAAGTCAAACCCTAGTTGAAGACCATTCCACCATGAAAAATGCCAAAATACACCACCATAAAGCTCTCCCAAGGGATGCACACTAGTTATTTCAACCAATAAACCTCAAAGAGGGAGAAAAATTTAGACCACCACTTGTGTGTGATGACTTATCCCCAAAATGAGTGTCACTTTATGTTTATTTATCCCAAAATTTGACGTTTAATTATTTTAGGTCAAATTATCAGGCTGACCTGGCTAGTTTACTACAAAATTACGTTTTTACCAAAATAAATTCAATTTGCATCTAAATAGGCCTCCAAAGGTGATGTCATGCCCTCTTAGGGTGACGTTGGGCCTCAAGTGTGGGAGGTTGGGCAAATGAGATGAAATGTTGGGCCTCCAAAGGCCTAAAATTTTCCCACACGTGCCAATAGCCTCGTGAATGTCTCCAAGGTGACAACCTAAACTGACAAGTGATGTCTAGGGATACAGAGGTGACGTCCAAGGCATCCCAAGGCCAATGTTCAGGTGGGAGGAGCATGAGACCTTAGGTCTAGGTCTTCCACAGTGCCTCTGAAGGTAACATCCTTCCTTCGTCTGGTGCAAGTCTTTAGTCTCTTCTTACCCTTGGGTGTGGTTTCAACATCCATCTGTGGGCTTTGAGCCCCCATGAAGGTCCAAGCTAATCATTCTCTCATGTGTACCTGTCCACCGGGCAAGGTCCTGCAGAGACAACAAGTACGCCCTCCATGGGTTCATAAGTCACAAGGATCGCAACATGTAAATCACATCCAATAATTAAATTACCCAAACATGTGCATCAAACCCCCCTTAACCCCAAACAAATGCTCAAAGACGTTATGCAATTTGACAAGTTAGGTTTGGAGAGGGTCTCAAGGTGTCTTATTGGGCTAACCTCTCTTAATTTTGGGGGTGTTTCCTAGGTGGAGTCTAGTCCAAGTCATGTAAGTGTATGAGGTGGCATGGGGTAAATATTTAGGCATGGAGTGCATGTGATAACAGGGAAATGTAGAGTCTTTCATGTGGGTGACTTTGTGGAGGGTGAGCTACACCTTGTCATGGATGCAATTGTTTCCTAGACCATTCATTGCCATTTATTCTTAGCTTTATTTATTTTGATCTTTACCTCTTGTGCTACAAAGGAATAGTTGAGGGCCACTGTCTTGACTTAATGACCAGAGGTGGCAACGTTATTCACAAACATTTCACGAAAATGAGAAGGTTGGATCCTGATGACACCCCCTTTCTATTGGGTATTCCACCATGAGCCACTACCCTAGTTTGGTGACCTGATAGGTGATAATGTCATACCGCTACATGCCCATGGTCATAATAGGTCGACTCATGATGAGACCTCCTATCCATTAACTAATACCTTGAGTGTTTATGTTATCTTGTAGGTCCCCTTTTCTTACTGAGAATCCTTTCATTGCTTTCTCGAGAATCATTAGGTGAAGCATATCGAAGGTTTCAGATTTGGCTTTTAACTCTTGCTAGCTACTTTTACCTTGTGGGCCTTTAGCCCCTTCTTCCCTCGAGGTAAGGTACAACCCTTCATAGTGTAGCCAAGCCTAATGCCCAAAAAGGAAAGGTGATATGGAAGGAATAAAGATGGAAAGTGGTAAGTATGGAGGGAACGAATAATGACTCTTCAAAGATCCACCCAATAACAACCCATCCTATAGGGAAATCAACTTACTAGGACATTGTTTCACCCTTCTGGGTTTGAACGAGGCAAAGAGCATAATTTCCAAGCAAAAGTCATGAAATGAAGAAGGATTCAACACAACATGTTCAAGTGCTTCAAAAACCATAGTGATACATACCATGATACCCAGACTCATTACGTCATGGAGCAAGACTCATTGCTACTTTAGGACCAAGCTGGTGTGATGGATATTGTTGTTGGTGATATGTGGACTATGTTAGCATTGAGAGTCACACTCAGACTGCTATGAGTGCAATCCCAGTACCCATCAAACAAAGGAAGATAAAATTTGTGGTAAATGACAAATCGATGAAAGACTCTGAAAATAATGTCAATCACAACTTACTTCACACAATATGCACCAACAAATAAGGCTCTAAATAAATTTGATCACGGTTATAGAAAATAGGATGAGTAGATGGAAGACTTAATAAGAAGAATGTGAAATTCCTATAATCTACATCAGGTAGTATGACATACATATAAAGTATAACTCTTTGAAATAAGATATTCTTATAATCAGAGAGATGAATTTTGATATATTTGTAAACAACATTACAATAGATCCTCAATTGCAACAAACTATAAATTGGTCAAATAAATATTTCATTGGATTGTGATAAGAATTAGAAGACAACAATATGGTAGGAAAAAGAACTGGTTTTCATTATCTAGAGAATCTTAAGTCTGATACATACAGTAAGAAGTACTCTTTTTCTACATAAACAGTGTAAAATATGAGTCTCTATCCATCTTGGGCCATGGACTAAACCCCTCTCTTGATTCCTCTCACCCATTGAATAGAAAATAACATACAAAATATGCTTAGGAGGTTTAAACCCATCTCTTCCATTGGATTCTAGGCCTTGGAGATAGGTGGCAATAGTCGAAATGACAAGGATCCAACGAATTGCTAATTTTCAAGAAGTTGTTGGAATTCATTAATAAATTTGTTGCCAAGTCATTGCACGAGGTTTTAATGGAGCTAAATCTTAGGTGCAGTTGTCCTTTAGAATGTAACTGATCTCTGAGAAGTCTTTCGAACCCTCCTTGATAGGCGACAACCTCTAAACAAGGTGAATATCCAAAAACTATGCAAAACAGAGAGTTTTTAGCACACTGATGTTTTAATTTTATCTCTCAAATGCCAAACTAGGTCAGGATGAAATTTGGCGGCAAGTCAATGCCATTATCATTCTCCTCCATAATTTTTTTTAGAAAAACTCACATCACCGTGTTAGAGTTATGATCAAATCTTTAGAAGTAGTTGCTACAGAAAATGAGTTCGCAACGCCCCTGTCTACCAGTTCCCAGCGCCAATGATAAAACATAAAAAACCCTTCTCTCGGCCTTTAAAATGGTATGCAAAATCTCATGGAGTACCCGATAACCATGAGCTTGATGTGGATGTCATCCAAACTGAATAGACGTTCCTGCAGGCTATCCAAGCTTCAACCCTCCTCTTTTGCCAATTCACAACACTGATTTCAAACATGGACTACACACTTCAAGGAGGTTGTTAGAAGATATGATGACATAACTCCTAAATAATGGTTAAAATGTAGGCTCTGAAAACAATAAAATCCTTTTGAAATGATCCTTTAATGCAATGATGAGAAATGAGAGAAAAAGGTACTTGGAGTATGCTGTGAAGTCTCCTAGTGAGTTGGCAACACAAAAACTTGACTTGACTTGACACTTGAGAAGAAAGATAGTGACAAAGGGAAATATTAGGTACAAGCTAGAGGTGTGACACGTCAAGGCCATGATAAAAAATCAAAAGTGTGACTTGTGAGGGTTTATACCTTGTCATGACAACAATCAAATTACTCAAACTTTAGACCAAGGCTAAACATAGCCTTATTCATTTTGGAACCAAAATTACTTTTATGAACACAACCTAAAGACTTCAAAACTTATGTTCTATGAACCCTGTGATTCAAAAATCAAAACAAAGAAGACTTGTTGACCCATACAACCTTATGTGTTAACATCTTGATCCACAAGGGATGGCATGCTCCCTATGAGCTACCAAGAACATGGAGTTCCAATGCCTTATCCATTGGGCTATGGAGTCATTTGTGCAACCAACCTCTATAACACTACCAAAATCTACCACTTATTCAAGCAAACTAATAAACCTGTTGCAAACTAACCTCATACTTCAAATTTGATCACACTGTGCAAACTGAAGAAAAACAAATGCTTGGGAAGCAAGCTTATTACCTACACTACCCTATTCTAACCAGATCTCTAGTTTTCTCAAGTAAATTGGTCAACAAGTCAATTCCATTATCATTCTCCTCCACAACAACCATTCAAGTAAATTCATGATTGAATGAATCCCATCTCTGCCACTGATTAAATAACATAAATATAACAACAACCATAGATACTTTTTTAGAAAATCACGCTCACCCACAAGTGTTGATGAAATGATGAAATATGAAATCTTCAAAAAAATTGAAAGATATGACTCCAATAAAGATGCTATTGGATCCTCAAAACCAAGATCACAATCATGTTGATTCAGAAAAGATGTTTGCCAATGCACACATTCGCTTTTACTAAGAAATATGTGAGTTGCTCGTTCTTTCGAGATCAACTCTTGATCATCAAGAGTGACAATTTACTCTTCTAAAAAAATATCATATGATAATTGTATAGTAGGAGTTAAAACATTATGATTGTGATCAGCTATAAATATATAGTTATCTATATAAGTATCCATTAATGCATGCTCAAAATGATTTGGAAAATGAGCATAAGCATGATGTACATCCTTGTCCATGAAAAATTCTGAAAACATTGAAGAATTTTGTTCCAAATCTAAAACACACTTACACTCTTATTGCTGCTCTTGTGCATGTAGATCTTCAAAGTAAGCATGATCTTGAATCCTCTTGCAAGCTCAGATGTTCTCCTCGACTTCTTCAACATCCTCAAACAACCGTCTTGAAGATCAAGATTTCCTTTGTCTCAGGAGAAGGACAAGATCTGTATGGTGAGCTGCTATGTAGTAAATCATAGCTACAGTCTCAGAAGGTAGGATCTCCAATGGCATGCTATGATAAAAACTATACAACCTCATGTTGAAGATAACCAGAGCTTCATCTTCTTTTCTCCTCAAAACATGAAAATCAGCTAGGTGTTGATCAAAGGACTTATTCTCACCCCAATACTTTGAAAATGCATAATATAACTCAGTCCAAGAACTAATGGAATCAACTCCCAAGCCCTTAAACCACAAATAAGCATTCCCAAACAAGTATTTGGAAAATAACCTCACGGTAACATTTTCATGTACCCTCTCAAACTGTTCGATAAAGTTCTCAAAAGCTCCCAAATGCTTCTCAGCGGTAATATGATCTTCTCCAGAAAAATGAGAAAGATACTCAAAGAAGTTACGAGGATAAGGATGAAGATGAGATGGAAGCCTTAAAGGTTTAAACATTTTCTCTCTTATTCTAGTTTGAGTAGTAGTGGGCTGAAAACGAGGTTTAACAAGCTGATTGCAAGGTATAACAAAGAATTTAGAAGGTAAATCCACCTCATGATTCCCACGACTATAAGGCTGCTCAATTTCAGGAGGGATTGAGATATGAACTTGATCTTTCTCAATAGGCTGAGATGAGGAGACATGATCAACATCTACAACACATGCAGAATGGAGACCTTCTTCTTCCAAAGAGGGAAATAAAAATGAATGTTGATGATCATCAGAGTAAACAAAGCAAAGGATAATCCTTTTTATATGTAAAGGGAAAGACATGAATGAACTCATGAAGAAGAAAAAAAGTTCATAGAGAAGACTAATGTGCTGATACCTGATTTTTCCCTTTCATATTTTCATCTTTCTGTCGGCAGGATCCTTCCTCCAATGGAGTCTTTGATTTTGGAGTTGTCATGTAGATGATTATAGTCAATTTATGTGTCCCTCTCTTTTCTACTATCAAGAGTTGGATCTGTGTCATTCTCCCAGTGAAGCTTGCTTCACACTTTGCTCCCCAACAACGACGCCAAAAATGTTAGCACTGAGAGTCACACTCAAACTTCTATGAGTGCAAGCCCAGTACCCATCAAAGTGTGGAAGATAAAAATTGTAGTAAATGAAAAATGGATGAAAGACTATGAAAATAATGTCAATCATAACTTACTTCACACAATATGCACCAGCAAATAAGCCTCTAAATAACTTTGATCAGGGTAATAGAAAATAAGATGAGTAGGTGGAAGACTTGATAAGAAGAATGTGAAATACCTATCATCTACATCAGGTAGTATGACATACATATAAAGTAGAACTCTCTGAAATAAGAAATTCTTATAATCAAAGAGATGAATTTTAATATATTTGTAAACAACATTACAACAGATCCTCTATTACAACAAGTTATAAAACAATCAAATGAATCTTTCACTGGATTGTGATCATAATTAGAAGACAACAAGATGGTAGGAAAAATAATTGATTCATTATCCATAGAATCTTAAGTCTGATACATGCAGTAAGAAGTACTCTTCTGCTACATAGACAGTGTAAAATATGAGTCTCTATCCATCTTGGGTCATGGAATGAACCCCTCTCTTGATTCGTCTCACCCATTAAATAGAAAATAACATACAAAATATAAATAGGAGGTTGAAACCCATCTCTTCCATTGGATTCTAGGACATGGAGATAGGTGACAACAGTCAAAGAGATAAGGATCCAACAAATTACTAATTTTCAAGAAGTTGTTGTAATTCATTAATAAATCTATTGCTAACTCACTGCATGAGGTTTTAATGGAGCTAAATATTAGGTGCATGTGTCCTTTAACATCTAACTGATGTCTGAGAAGTCATTTGAACCCTCCTTGACAGGTGGAAACCTCTAAACAAGGTGAATATCCAAAAACTATGAAAAACAGAGAGTTTGCAGCGCCAGTTTGCAGTGCACTGGTGTTTTAATTTTATCTCTCAAATTCCAAAATGGGTCAAGATGAAAATTGGTCAGCAAGTCAATTCCATTATCATTCTCCTCCACAAAAGTTTTTAGAAAAACCCACATCACTGTGTTAGAGTTATGATCAAATCTTTAGAAGCAATTGCTATAGGAAATGAGTTCGCAACGACCATGTTTTCCAGTTCACAACGCCAATGATAAAACATCAAAAACCCTTGTCTCAGCCTTTAAAATGGTATGTAAAACCTCATGGAGTACCTGATAACCCTAAGCTTGATGTGGATGTCATCCAAATTGAATAGATGTGCCTGTACCATCCAAGCTTCAACCCTCCTCTTTTGCCAATTTGCAACGCCGATTTCAAACATGGATTACACACTTCAAGGAGGTTGTTAGAAGACCTAATGACATAAATCCTAAATAATGGTTAAAATGTAGGATCTTGGAGTATGGTTAAAATGAGAAATGAGAGCAAAAGTTACTTGGAGTATGCTGTGAACTCTCCTAGTGAGTTGGCAACACAAAAATTTGACTAGACTTGACACTTGAGCGGAACGATAGTGACAAAGGGAAATCTTAGGTACAAGCTAGAGGTGGGACACGTCAAGGCCATGACAAAAATCAAAAGTGTGACTTATGAGGGTTTATACCTTGTCATGACAACAATCAAATGACTCAAACTTTAGACCAAGGCTAAACATAACCTTATTCATTTTGGAACCAAAATTACTTTTATGAACACAACCTAAGGACTTCAGAACTTATGTTCTATGAACCCTGTGACTCAAAACTCAAAACAAAGAAGACTTGTTGACCCATACAACCTTATTTTTTAACAGACTGCACTGAAGAAAAGAGAGGCCCTCTGAGGACATGCTTAAGTCGTCTGGCTCTCGATACTCCATGTCTAGGACCTGTGGGCCTCGATATATGATCTCCTTAGTTATCCCTAGGCTAGGTGATAACACATTGATATACGGTGTCCTGAACTACATGAAAAAGAATATTTCCCTTCTCAATTAGTTTGTTTCTTTGTCGCTACGTATTGGTGGGTGTTCTATATGCACTAAAAACACACTAAAAACCCTCAATTAAATTGTCAACCCGGGGTAAGTAAATTTAGAGTTGTAGCAAAATATATGCCAAGGTAGAAGGATTGGTAGTAGTATAGTCTAACTAAGGAAGTGGCTATCTAAGGGCTAATCTATTCAAGCAAAAACTACTAATGATGAAACCCTACTAAGAAATTCAAGCTATGTACCCTAAGTAACCTTTGAACGGAGGATCGATGGATAGTTCTAGAAAAACAAATGAAAACCCTAGTTAAAGCAAACTAGTTCATTCATAATAATAAGCAAAAGCAAACTATTTAAGCATAACAATAAGCAAAGGCAAACTATTCATCTAATAAGCAAATAACAACAACAAACTACTTCAACTAGCCTATTTAAATTCAATAAGCAACTATCCTATGAAATCAAGTAAATAAGCAAGCAACTACCCTATCAAAGCAAAATAGACAAGTAAGAAACTAACCTATTAAAGAAAGTAAACAACTAACGAGCCTAGGATAACTTCTACAACAAGTAAATTAATTTAAGACTACTCAATAAACAACTAACTAAACTAAGAAACAAGTGAACTCTATTCTTAAACTAATCTTCACAACTATTTCTAATTTACAAAAGGAAATCTACTAAATTGAAAGCAAGAGGAATTAACAACTAATATTTAACCTATGATAAGAAAACTATTCTTTAACCTACCAAAGAAAATGACTATCTATCCTACAAAATCAAGGAAACTATCTCTTAAGCTATGAAAGTAAGAAAGCTATCTTCTACTCTATGAAAGCAAGAAACGGTCTTCTAATCTATGAAATTCAAATGCATTCTATACTAATATAAGCAAACTTATACTATACTAAATTCAATCATTAACTACAACTTGAAATTGCAACCTAAATCTAAGCAAGAAATTGCATAACGTAAACTAAACTAGCTCTATCTTAACAATTCAAATTGCAAAAAGGGAAATGCTCATAAACATAAATTAAACACTATTCTAGCATATGACAAGTAATGAAATGAGTAAACTAGCTAATCAATAGATAAACAAAGACTAAATAGCATTTGAATAAGCAATTTGCAAATAAAAACTAACACTACCACTATCCATCCACCGAAACCCTGTCAAAGAAAGCATGAATTAAATTTTTGTCCTAAAACTCTGTTTTAACTTCTATTTCAGCATGAAGAAAGTCTATTCTACCATCTAACTACACACGGGGTTAGTATCTAAATCCGCAAGCTTTCTTCCACTAACTACAAAGTCAGTACATATTGACAAGATTCTCCATAACAACCTGCAAAAACTATTTTAAAACAATTAAATCATAAACAACAAATTAAATAGCAAAGAAGTAAAATAACATTTCATGTACAGAAAATAAAACAAAAAGACATTTATGCTATGTAATTCATAAACAAAATGATAGAACAGTTACCCAGACTGCTGGTGCCCCCCCCAGCAGTCATGGTCACTCTTCAAATGCACACCACGATCTTCAACAACACAAATTCGTCATTAAAACTAAAAGCGCAGTCTTATACAATTCCAGCAAAACGAAAATGGCAAAACAGAACCAAAATCGTATTTGCCTCTAACACACTACTTCTTATCTTCCTTTTCTATTGTATGACCACCACAGTGGTATTTATAAGCTTTTACGACCAAGTGGTCCACCATTGGAGGGTCAAACCACTTCTAAAAACAACAAATTACATTAATGGTGCCCTAACTGCCGAAACGGAGCGAGCCAATAATCGCACAGCTTAACAACCCAAACGGAGTTGTTAAGAGTTCAATAGCTAGAGGGGGTAAGCAGAAGAAAAACCCACGTTCCTAATTCACCTATCGCTGGCCGCCAATACCATAACCGCCAAATCGCCCATTATTTTTGTGCAGGACATAGTGCTAGACGAAGTGCCGGACCGGGTATCGGATCGAGTACCGGATGAAGTGCCGGACCGAGTGCCGGAAGCAGAAATATGATGCGTTTTTTCCGTGTAACACCAAAAAATGTGAATTGGATTCCTGGAAACATAAAATCATACTGAATTATACTCAAGATCATCATAAAACAAGAATTATGCATACCTGGTGTGGATCATAGCGTTTTGGCACAAAATTCTTCAAAAAGCTTCTCCAAAACATGAAAAACACATATATACATTCGACAAAAGTATCTAATTACTGTCATAAAATAGATCATATCGTGGGCCCAACATTACCCCCACACCTAAGATTTTGTAGGTCCCACTACAAACAAAAAGAAATTGCCCTTCATGACTAAACTTGCGAAGAAGGGGGTGGATTAGCTTTAGAAGCTTCTTCCTCTTGCCCAAGGGATTTTGACTTAGGATTTTTGTGGTGTTTCGATTGCACCCAGAGACTATTATTGGTGGCAGTAATATCATCAACCTAACACTGTAGAGAATTCATCTTGGCTTGTAGGACAACGTTATCATGGCGTAAATGACAACTCAGTGTTT
The DNA here is from genome assembly GCA_009831015.1 of Picea engelmannii. Classification (NCBI taxonomy): domain Eukaryota; kingdom Viridiplantae; phylum Streptophyta; class Pinopsida; order Pinales; family Pinaceae; genus Picea; species Picea engelmannii. Next base: position 35,199 of record ML843106.1, read on the forward strand.
CATGCTCTCTAAGTTTGAACTGGAGGGTTTGGAGTTTTTGGAGGCTGTTGATGACATGTGAGGAAGCCTTGAGATGTATATTATACCCTTGATCCTTTAAACCATGTAAAACAACAATTTTACCTCTGCAAAATTAGTTCCAAAAGTGACTTCCCATACGCGCAATAATTCTGGCCTGGCGAACTTGTGAAAAATAGGTATCAAAGTGACACCTGTAACTACAAGACAATAAAACCTGTGTAAAACCTAAGAGAGGTTTTTGTTTTTGAATATGTCCTTGAAAAAAATGTCTCTTGGTTTTCAAAAATTCACTTTCAGTTGTTAGGAAAACACGCCAAGAAAACATGACTAAAACAGGAAAAACAAAGTGTTTTATTTTCTGAAAAACTAGGCCTCTAAGAGAATTGAATATATCCAAAACCATAACGTATATTTAGAAACTGAGAGAGGTTATTGTTTTTTAATATGTCCTTGATAAAAATCTTTCTTGTTTTTCAAAACTTCACTTCCAGTTGTTAGGAAAACACGAAAATAAAATATGACTAAAACAGGAAAAAACAAAGTGTTTTATTTTCTGAAAGCATGGGCCTCTAAGATGTTAGAATATATCCCAAACCATAAAGTATATTCAAAAATTGAGAGAGGTTATTGTGTTTTGGTATGTTATGAATTAAAACCTTCTCCAAGTTTCAAAATTGCTTTCCCATTTGTTCATAATCCCAGCTTGAAGTTGGTTACTCAAAACTTGCAGAAGCGCATCGTGCTCTTAGCAGAAGCACAATGTGGTCTTTGATAGGGATTTTGGAGGCCTTCCTAGAGGATTTTTGGGCTGAAAGTGGTATGGGTGGAAATTTGATGATGTATTCTACACAATGGAACCATCAAGCACTGAAAATGCCTTATCAAAACCTCTGAAAAACTGTCTTGAAGTCAAGTTGTCCAAATGTGTAGAAACCCTCCTATAGCGACTATATTTGGGTAATTTCTCTCAAATAATAACACCTGTGCATAAAATGAAGGAGGTTTTTGTTTATTGGTCTATGATTGACAAAAACCTCTTTCACTTTTGTCAAATTTATCTTCCTTAATTCAGAAACCAATTTTGAAGTAGAACTTTGACCAAGACAATCATTTGAAAATTTATGACAAGGAATGATGACATGACCATGATGAAAATTTATGACCTTGGATGAGTAGAGGGAGTAGTAATGACACCTCGACACACCAATGAAAATGTTACAACCAAGATATATCAAATTGTATTTGATAATTTTATTTTGAAAATATAACAATTTGACCTAATAACCCTATCAATCGCATGAAAGAGTAAATTTGATCACTGGTGACTGACAGAACTGAAAAATACTAACGAAAGGCTTGGTTTGTACTGGTAGGCACGGTGAACAGGAGAATTTTTATTTCCTTTCATCGATATGTAACAATTCAAACAATTGTTCTTCTTTTCATAAGCTTGTAATACAGATGGTAGTAAGTATTTAGCAGTTATTATCGCTATGTATTTGTCACAAAGAGTAGTTAAGTATAAGCGGTCTTCTATAGCATAAACATAAAAATGCACAACAAGATTATAACACACACAATGATGTCAGCAGTATATAATTTAGCATACCAATACAAACAATTGCTGATATAATATCCCAAGACTTTTTAAAAAGACAGTATGGTAGAATTTTGACAGAAATCCTACTTCCTCTTCTCATGGGTTCGCTATACAAATGGGCAATGCTTAGCGTTTTTTAGCTCAGGAAACTCCCCCCAGACCAAAGATATGGCACGTCCTCGTGCCATGAATTAGAAATAGGCTTCTTGGTCTTCTTTCCTGATGAGGCTACAGGGGTATCAACAAGTTTCTTGGACTTTTGGTTCGGTAAAGGAATAGCTTGAGCATCAGGGTTTGGGTGGAGTAATAGTCCCTAGATCAAGAGTCTTATTGCTAGTCTTGATTGTAAGGTGAGGTTTTGTAAATTGGTAAATGAACTCAGCCCACGTTTTCTCCAACTCGTCTAATACAAGTAGTTTGATAAGGCCATGGTGAAATAAGTTGTTATGGAGATTAGTTACATTCTTCCTTACTTGGGAAGACATCGTCTCGAGACTCTTTAAGAAGTAAAAGGGAAAATTCAATGGCTTATTAAACTGAAAGTGAGATAATAATCGAAAGTGATAGGCTTTAAAGACAGAATATCTACCTTCACATGTGATCAATCTTGTGATGACTATGAGAGGGTTGATTAGCTCCTCTTTTATCCGCTCTTTGGAGTATCCCTAGGGTCCATAGATGTTCTGAAATTTGGTTTTGAAAATCCCGTTTATAGTTTGCTCTTGGCAACTGGTGGTGTTTAAACCAACGGTCTCCAACTCTTGGGAGCTTTGTGGCTGAGGCAATTGATTCCTCATAGGCCACGAACACAGTGAATAGGAGCAAAGACAGGATAAGAGTGTTTCATTATTATTTGTTTTGCCATCGTGCTCACACAATCCATACCTCTATCTTGCATTTTATAAGGCATGTAATCATAACTCTGTAATGAATAGTCTGTAACGACAATAAACCAATTAAGTGGTCTGTTAAGGAGATGTACAACAGTTTATAACACACATGGAATTAGTATTTCGAAAACAAAATGACTGTTGATGTAATAGCCTATATCATGAAAACAATACACATAATTTTTTACAAATATTTACTTCTTCTAGGCAATGTTATCATTTGTAACCTCATGAACCCCTACCCCACACCTAAGTATTGTGACACCTCACAATACAAAATATAGGAAACCAGACAGTTCTCCCAATAGTCAAAGATTTACAGCTTGTTAAGTGTAGAGATAAATTTCACAGATTGGTCTGATGAGACGGTTAAAAGATGGCCCCACCTATAGGATAAAAGATCCTATATATAGATAAGAAGAGGTAGGCAAGAGAGTTTAAAGATAGTCTCAGAGTTAGTTCCCAATGGAAAGTTTATGGAGTTCATTAACCTTAGCTTAACCATACATACTTCATGTCAGCTTTGTCTACAAGTAATGTCGTACATCAGGACAGGTTTAAATTTATTGTTTATTTTTTGTCAGATTACCATCCTCGCTAGGTAGAATGTCCCTGTTATAACCCTAAAATGCACCATACAGGTTTACCTGGCATCAGGCCAACTCATGCCTCTTCCTAGCCAAAGCCATGCTGAGTAATTCCTCAAAAAACCACTTAAAACAAACAACCCACGCCCTAACTTCTCACTGGGCACGAGCAACCGCTTGCTGTCCCTTTACTGCACGCGGGCATCCGCGGGCTAGCCCAAAACAGCCCGCGAGTACCTAACAAAGCAAAAAATCAGGGAAGTTTCCGCCGAGACATGAGGCTTTTTGTCAGTTAACTGAAACTCTCCGCCATGCATGGCCGAGAGTTCGCCTAAAACCCTAGCTCTTCCTAGCCTATAAAAGGAGGGGTAGGGGTACTAATCAAAGGAGGAAAAATGATAGCAAAGAAACTCTGCCAAAATTTCCAAGCCTATTATTGTCCCCACCCTTTAGCTTTGCCTTAAGCTTCAGGAGAACTTCATATTGCAGCAGTGGGAGGAAAAAAGAAGAGGAGGAGCCCAGGATCAGGATCGAGGAACGGTGGCCAGTCTCAGAACTCATTGTAAGTGATTCATTTTGAGACTAATGAAAAAGATGCTTTTCCCGTCCCAAGTTCATGAATCTCATCTATGTCATTTGATTTA
>ML843107.1:6545-24736 GCA_009831015.1 Picea engelmannii
AAAAATTGTGAAAAATGGAAAACAAAAATCGGAATAAAGCATTGAAAACAGAAAAATTGGAATAAAACACTGAAAACATTTAGTTTATTTTTCTCAACAATTCAGGAATTTACGAAGAAAGAAGGATGGGGTGAACAAAATACTTACGGATCTGAAAAGAAGAATTTTGAATCTTCTTCTAATTGCATTGGGAGGCCGCAGTTCTTACTATAAGCAAGGCCAGAAAGACAGCCTCATAGCTTATTTGCATGCCCTCACATTATAAATCGGCTCCATCTCATGCTTTTGGATTAAATAATTATAGACGCGAAATTTAATCATTGAAGCATAATTTAATTGAAATGCACGTTATATTTACGTCGAAAGGGTACATCTATTGATAATGGGCAGATTTAATAGGGGTTTAGTGCTTAATAAGTTTTTTATGGACATGATTAAATATGGCTGGAATATTCTTAGTAGTCACACAAAATAAATGGCTGTGATTTTAATCATTAACTTCCTAGCTATTATAAAGACATCCGTTTACGTGTTTACTTTTTTACATTTACCTAATCATATTTAAAAATTACTTTGATAGCTCACTATTGTCAGGTAAGTGATTAACAGAAATTAAAATATTAACACCATATAAATGAAGCTCAACCGTTTATTTGTTAATCAATAATAAAATTTAATACATTCTTTTAAGGATTCTTTTCATCTTATCAACCTTTCGGCGTTGATTAGTTGTGCTAGTCATAAAACTCAACCCAAAATTGAAACGTTGATGACCATAAAAAGTGGCAGGACATTACCAAACCTTCCAATCAATGTTCAACGTTTTTTTTCCACTAATGATAAGTGCCAAGTTATTTCAAAATATAAAAAGTTAATTAACAGTCAAGTTAATTAACATATAAATGTTAAAAATTAAGTAATTTTTATCATATTTGTATTAGTAGCAATTGAAAACTTGATTTGATAATTTCTTAATTTAAAAAATAAATGTAAAAAAGTAGATGGATAAATATTTTAATTATAAAATTTGAAACTATAAAGCATGATAAGATAATAAACCAGAGAAAAGCATGATAAGCTAATAAACCAGGGAAGAGCTTTAAAAAAAAATACAAGTAGAGATGAAACGCTCTGGCGAGATAAATCCTTCAGAGGGGTTTTCTGGAGATGAAACGCTCTGGCAAGTTAAATCCTGGAAACGTTGAACTGTTGGACCTTAATAGAAATTGAAGCAGCACGTATGGGCTGGCCAGGAACTAGCTTAGGGCGGGAACACAAATTTAGCACAGCGTGTCACGTGACCGGTGAGATATTTCTTCTCAAGCTTAGGGCTGGAACACAAATTCAAATTCAGCAGGGTCTATTATCTGACCTGTGAGATATTTTTTAGGTGTGTTTTTACGAAATGGTGTTTTAGTTGAAATTTGGTAATATAAATATACACGAAATTAGTATATTTTTTGTTGTTTAAAATCTATTTCTAAATATAAAAATAAATTCAGTATGTTCAAAAACTTTTGAAATACTTTAAAAAGTTTCTGAAACATTTTGTTTATACAAAAATAATCACTTAAATCTTAAATCTGTAAATCTAACAATTTCTCAACAAATTTCAAATAATAAAAATAAAAAAAACATTTCTTAGTCAGCTTTTTCTATGAAAACGAGAACACAAATTCAGCACGCCGTGTCACGTGACACGGAATTGTCTTTGAGGAAGATCACAAAATAAACTACCCGTCCGCCATCTCAATCCTATTAATTGTGGTAGACTCCCCATTTTATGGATTCGGTCAATGTAACAAACAAGTAAGCATTAACCATGACATGCTATCTTTGTTAAACCAATCAATCTCCTGTTCTGTAATTTGTAAAACTTGCAGGCGTAGATGTATAGCCATGGAGATACCTATCGTGTACAGTTTTAGCCACCGTGAACCAAATGCACATCCTCACACATCAAAAACGCTTTGCACTCTGCAATTAATATAATCTCTTATGAAATAATTGCCTCCACAAAAATCCGTCTAAATTCGTCCACAGTTTGTTCACCATGAACATAATGCGGTCCGTCCATGAACTGTAGTTGAGGCAACCAAATGTCTGCACACGTTGCATTTCTTAGCAGGGAGTGAATCACAAGGAAATTTGAACGCATTCGGGACCTTAAATGCGTGATATGGTGGATTCTGTGAAATATATTATCGATGCTGTCAAATTAATATTTGCGACCTATCAATCAGTAATCAGTATATTAACATGGTTATCAATTCTCCCCTTAATTGATTTTTTTTGCCCAAATTTTGATCAACACTTCTCACAGGGCAAAACCCTTTGGAAGGGCCCGGACTTACTATGCATCGTATTCTCCATTTCGGCGAAAGAAATCTTGTTGATCCTCAGATAGACTATCGATTTACAAAAGCAAAATCCACATCCTGAAAATACATAATACCTATCAGATAACTCTGACCTGGAGAGTTATAAAAATTAGAAGGCTTATACAGGATCGCGCCAGGTAGGGGTCGAACCTACGACTTTCTGATGGTAAATTCATTCCTATATTTACTCTGAACGCGCATATCACTTTTAGTTCCATTTTCGTGTCTCTAATTTCATATTCTTAAAGCCCGGCTTTTTTTAAAAACTAAGTGGTTCGAATCATAGTTCAAGTTCAGTTTTCACACATAAATTCATTACCATTACCATTCCACAGCCTGATAATGTGCCTGATTATTGCACTAACCGCGAATCGAACCCAGGTCTACGCCGTCTCTAGCTATCGAAAATACAAACATTAAAAGTACATAAAACTGACATCGAAATTTGATGTAGATTGGATCGCCAGACTGAGTAATCTTTTCGTGTTGCAACTTTTTCATACACAGAGGCAGACATGCATCGTTTATAACAAGGTTCAAAATGCAAACATTAAAGTGGATAAGATTGGCATGGAAAGGGCCCAACCGGGTTCGAACCGGTGACCTCTTGATCTGCAGTCAAATGCTCTACCACTGAGCTATAGGCCCATTCGCATGATGAAAGTTTTGTTTTCTTTCTCTAGTCTGTATTTAAATCTGATTAGCCAAGCATAATTGAATGTGCATTCAAACGGACGGTTCTTGTATCCGTCTGTGCCGTGAAAATATGAAGAGAGAGGATGATTGTAGACAGGATGTGATCAAAATAATTTAATCAAATTATTATAAATTAGTGCGTTTGGGACTTATTCGTCTAACAGTTTGAATTTGTAGACGACGAAGCTATATTATATTTTTGGTGGAAAAGAAAAATATTTTATCTTTCATAAATGTTAGAATGTTCGTTCGTCCAAAAGGATTGTTTTGACATTTTTTTTTACCATGAACAGTTAAGAAAAGTTTTTAAAATTACCCCTGCAATTTACGGAACCTCATAGTTCACCTTAGGTTTTGTTTATTTGATGTTAGCCATTTTGGTGAGTGTTGAGTAGCATGTTGGTCGTTGATACGGGCCTCGGATGAGAGGTTGAGGGTGTGGTAGCGTGGTGACATCAATGCATGATATCTCTTTGGTTAATTATTACGGTTATTTATTTATGTTTGGGATAAGTAGACCTCCGAGCTTATCTCAATTGTAGATTTGCGAATGTCATCCATTTGTTTGAGGGTCACTTCTTGTTATCAATCTTCTCAAAACAAGTGGCCACTTCTTGTTATCAATCTTCTCTTACTCATTGTTGTGTCTCCTTCTTCTTGTCGATGAGGCCCCTTATGTAGGCAACCTTGTGTTGGGTTCCATCCACCTGCTTGTGAGACCCCACCTCGTCAAACGAGAGTCCAAAGCCCGCCAACTAAAATTTTCAAACAATTAACTGAGTTATTTGGTGATGTCAGGATCTAGACCTCCTCTACTATCCTCAGAGGTTTGTTGAGGAGAAACCCCTTGAAGCATCAAGGTGGGAGGTACATATTGTAATCTTAAGTGTGATTGTTTAAAGGTGTGTATAGTTGTTTAGGTACCTTTACGCTCCACCCTTTCCTACTTGTCTTGTTAATTAATGTGGGATTATTCATCATATCATAGGGTTATGATTTATTATTGAATTTGGTTATTATAATGTAGAGATTATTCTCTACGTGGTTGGTTAGATCCTAACCTTTAGGAGTTTGTTAATAAGTTGGATTTGAGAGATTTGATCCAACTTGCTTAGCTCTTAGATTTGGTGTGTAGTTGAGATATTCTCTCAATTCATTGATTGTATGGCTAAGATAGCCAATCTATCTTAAGACCAAAATTAATGTATATATGTGTGTAATACTTCATTGAGTTAATAAGATACTCAGAAAGTTTTTTGTGTGTTAAAGGAAATATGTCTACTCTCCATTTTTCTTTCATGTTATTCCCTGAAAGAGGTGCGAGTTTTAATCCTATGTAAAAAAGTAGGATTGGCTTAATGTAGGAGAGTGAACTGTTGGTGAGACTAGGGTGTTTTTTGTGAGTCATTGTTTCTGCATTTAAATTTTTTGAGTCAGTGTCTGTGTGCACAAGTTGCAGGTTTGAGCTGTCGATTTGAGTGTTATCAGTGATATACTAGGAAGATCCGTCGTCGACGGATTGTTGCACAATTGAGAGGGGGGGGTGAATCAGTTGTTACCGTGCTTAAACAATTATGCTTCTTTTAAAATCTTTACAGGGCACTCAATGATGATCACAATAATGGGAAATAAACAAAGGCACATTCAACATCAGTCACATATATGAGAAGACAGAGACAGATAATTCCCAAGGAAACCCATACAGGGTAAAAACCTCTTTTTCTTTATATGATAAGTATTATCTACATTCTTTACATTATCATACATATGAGCACCAACTCATTGTGAAGCTACAACCTCTGTTTTTGCAAGCTGCAACTTGCTAAGAGAACCAACTCTCTATTTTCTCTAGCACCCACTAGAAGGAAGCACCAACCCCCTGGTTTCTCTAGCACCAACTAGAAGGAAGCACCAACTCCCTGGTTTCTCTAGTACCAACTAGAAGGAAGCACCAACTCCATGTGTTCTCTAGTACCAACTAGAAGGAAGCACCAACTCCCTGTGTTCAAGCACCCACTTGAACCTTTGAGGACACCAGTCCTCCCTAGCACCTCCCAACCACCCTGAATTATAAATTCTTTGGTACTAAAACTTATTACAGCGATATAAAATTATTCAATGGCTTACCAACCCTGTCGTTGTTCTGTTACACTGCTCTGCCCTATCTGCATCAGTGTCTTCTACACACCTCTATCCCTTTCTGTTCTTCGGCCTTTTATGCTCTATGCACCATATCCCTTCAATGCACCATTCCTCGACTGTGTATTTCTGCTTCCGAGTTCTCCCTCCTGGTACACAACTCAATTCTCCTACACAGCGACAACAACCATCTCTTCTTTGTTTAGCATTCTTATAGTCTCTGTTGTCTTTGTGCATGCAATATTCGCAATGCCTCTGCCTGCTCACTCCGCGCCAAATTCCTCCACAACTTGAGTGCTCTGTCTGATCATCATCGTGACTCTTCATCTTCTCTGGTTGTTTTCCACTCGTTCAACATCACTGTATGTTGTACTAATATTCTTCAGCCTCTCTGGCAGTTTGAGACTCTTCGTCTTCTCTGTGACAGTCGAGCTCACCTTCTCTGTTCCAGTTACAGGCCTCAATGCTCATCCAGCTGTCAATCATCTCCACGAACATCTTCATCCCTCTTGAAGATTCCCAGAACCTCGTCACCTTCTCTGTCAATCATCCCCAAGTTTCTTCGAGTCCTCTGGCTGAAACCATCAGTGGTTTCTGGCAGTTACACTGTGTCGTGCTACAGTAGCCCTCTGATCTTGTTCAAATTCACTTGCACCGTTGGATTGATTCCATGGGATCTTGCATTCATTTCGGCTTTTCGACATTCGACAATTCGGCATTCGTGTGACCATGTGTCTCGACATCCCCAGTCGTGATCCCCGAAAAGGAGCTTGGTTGCTCTAGCCCTTTCCTCCATCTCTCGTTGATGTGACCAAGGGTTGTGACCACAACCTTATGCATAAGGCGCTTTCGCGATTTCGCATTTCATGAATCTAAAGATGAGGCATCTCGACTCTCCAAGTCGCGATCCCCGAAACCCTGAAATGGCGTGGGATCAACGGTCCCGATCAACACTTGATCTGACAACTCAGATCATTTCGCAATTTCGCATTTCGCGATTTCGACATTCTTGATGTTCAGTGTTCTTGTCACTACCAAGTCCCGATCCACGAAACTCCGAAATGGGGTCGGATCAATGATCCAGATCACATCCTGATCTGACGGCTGCAATTAAGTCGCAATTTTGCATATCGCGATTTCGGGATCCCCGTGGTTATTATTCTTTGACATCTCCAACTCTCGATCCGCGAAACTCTGAAATGGACTGGGATCAACGGTCCAGATCAAACCTTGATCTGACGGCTCAGATTACATCGTGATTCTGCATATTGCGATTTTGGGATTCTTGTGGTTATTATTCTTTGACATCTCCAACTCTTGATTTGCAAAACTCCGAAATGGACTGGGATCAACGGTCCAAATCAAACCTTGATATGACAGCTCAGATTAAGTCGTGATTTCAAGATTCTTGTGGTTATTATTCTTTGACATCTCCAACTCTCGATCCGCGAAACTCCGAAATGGACTGGGATCAACGGTCTAGATCAAACCTTGATCTGACGGCTCAGATTAAGTCACGATTTTGAGAGGTTAGGGAACCCCGTTCCTTTGACTCTCCAGTCAGCAAAATGACGATCTTCCCCCACGTGTCCTGCCTGATGATGGACGGTCCTCCTTCTTTTGAGATTTTGTGAGCCCGCTACTCCTTGCACTTTAAATAACGTGCAGTTTCTCCTTGATCCGACGATGATCAGATCCCACGCTTGGATTTAATGCCTGAGATCTATCCTCCTCTTTAGCGCACTCCATTGAGATCTGACAACCATCAGGAATTCTAAATTGTTGATCCAACGATCATTGTTGCTGCTCTTCCCCGATTATCACTGCACTGATGATCATCGTTGTTGTACTTAAGCCATCATCGTTGTTGTACTTGCTATCAATGATGTTGTGCATTTATTCCTACCATTAATTGGCCTGTGAAGTTCTTGTTCTTATTCCGCTCATCGTTAGGGCAATAGAAATGTTGTTGATCCTCAGATGGACTATCGATTTACAAAAGCAAAATCCACACCCTGAAAATACATCATACCTGTCAGATAACTCTAACAAGGAGAGTTATAAAAATTAGAAGATTTATAGAGCCTCGCGCCAGGTAGGGGTCGAACCTACCAACTTTCTGCTTAGGAAACATACGCTCTATCCACTGAGCTACAGGCGCGGATGATAGTTTCATTCCTACATTCAGTCTAACGACTCATATCAATTTTAGTTTCATTTTCGCCGGGCTTTAAAAAACTAAGTGGATCGCCAGACTAAGTAACCTTTTGGTGTTGCAAGTTTTTCACACACAGAGACATACATGCATCATTTATAACAAGGTTGAAAATACAAACATTAAAAGTAGATAAAATTGGCATAGAAAGGGCCCAACCGGGTTCAAACTGGTGACCTCTTGATCTGCAGTCAAATGCTCTACCACTAAGCTATAGACCCATTCACATAATGAAATTTTTTATTCTTTTCCTGGTGGCAATTTCAATCTGATTAGCCAAGCATAATTGAATGTGCATTCAAACGGACGGTTCTTGTATCCGTCTGTGCCGTGAAAATATGAAGGGAAGATTGTAGACAGGATATGACCAAAATAATTTAATCAAATTATTATAAATTAGTGCGTTTGGGACTTATTCGTTTTACTGTTTCTTTAAGTAGTTTTTAAATTTGTAGATGATAAAGCTATATTCTATTTTCGGTGGAAAGGAAAAATATTTTATCTTTTATAAATGTTTGAATTTTCGTTAGTCCAAAAGGATTGTTTTGACATTTTATTTTTTTATTTTTTATGATGGACAGTTATAGAAAAGTTTTAAAAATTACCCGTGCAATTTATGGAACCTCATAGTTCACCTTAGGTTTTGTTTATTTGTATTTCTTTAAATGTTAGTCATTTTGGTGAGTGTTGAGTAGCATTTTGGTCGTTGATACGGGTCTGGCATGAGATGTTGAGGGTGTGGTCGCGTGGTGACATCAATGCATGATATTTTTTTGGTTCATTATTAAGGTTATTTATATATGTTTGGTTTATTTTACATTTATTTATTTATGTTTGGGATGAGTAGATCTCAGAGCTTATCATAATTGTAATTGTAGATTTGGAAATGTTATCTGGGTCACTTTTTGTTATCAATCTTCTCTTCATCATTGTCATGTCTCCTCTTTCTCGATGAGGCCTCTTATGTAGGCAACCTTGTGTTGGGTTCCATTCACCTACTTGTGGGACCCCAACTCGTCAAACGAGAGTCCAAAGCCTAGCAATTAAAATTTTCAAACAATCAATTGAGCTATTTGGTGATGTTAGGATTTGGACCTCCTCTATTATCCTCAGAGGTTTGCTGAGGAGAAACCGCTTGAAGCATCAAGGTGGGAGGTACATATTGTAATCTTAAGTTTGATTGTTTAAAGGTGCGTATAGTTGTTTTGGTACCTTGTAACGCCCTGTTTTCCCCAAATTTGTAATTAATCCTAATATAGGAACTACCATGCTAAAGCATGATGAAAATGTGAATGTATGATGTGAATGGACCTTATGAAGAAGGTCGATGAATGTAAATAACATTATGAATTTATATTGCAGAACTGTTGAGAGGGGATGTGCAGAAAAAGAGACCATGATGGCGGTGGAAGGCACCTGGAAAGGTGGCGTTAATTTCCACCGAGAATTAATACCGTATTTGGACTCCACTGGCCCGGAGAACCAAAAGCGGCTCGCTGGCCTCGAATTGAATGCCTTGCAGGTTGGCAGGTTGATGGCTTAATGAAGGATGGGGAGGTGAACCACCTATCTGTAGAGCCATCATGATTGACCAATGCAAGGGTAATCACGCCACATGTAACCTCGCAAGAGGATAAGGCATGGGGTAGAAGCGATTGGGGGGCAGACGCGAGGGGAGAACTCTGGCAACACGCAGAGTGAGTGATAGCAGAGAGGAAGGATTGCAACGTTCACTCCTGGTAACTGGAAAATGGAGACGCAGTCTCGCAGCATCGTGGTCTTAGCTCAGGGGTGGCTGGTGGTAAATCTGCTAGGAGTTGCTAAGCCTACGGTTGGGTGGAAACGAGCACCCCTCTCAGCAGTTGCTTGACCCCTGGTGTTATTTCTGATAAGTGTTTTGCCTCTGGCATCTTGAGATATATATATATATGTTTGTTCTGATAATTATGCTCATAAACTATGAAATTGTGAACAATTACAGTATAAGAATGTCTATGCAGTGTGTTGATAAGAAATGATAGATATATGTTTATGACAGAAAAACCACGCATGACTTATGTTGATAAATGAATTTAATTATGCATGAGTCGACCCAAGTCAGACTTCCAGTCCGTTCTCGGGAATCTGGTTCCCCTTACCCGTCTCCAGGAATGCCCTGGAGTAGATCTCTTCACAGAGATTCCCTCCTTGGAAAGGTTTACCAAGAACCTGGAAAAAGGACTTGAAGGTGCAAGTCTTAACGACCCTGTTCGAGGAGGAATGACCCTCTTAAAATCCCGAAGTAGCAGCATAGGGATAAGTATAGATCGACGGACGAGATTCCGTCGGAAGATCCATGGTCATTCACGACCGTTAAATTGACAAAAGAAACAAGGGCGTTACATACCTTGCCCCTTTTCAGGATCTTGCATCCACTTTTCAGTCCAAAAATTCTTTATATGCATAAGAATAACATATCTTTCATTATTTCTATCATATCTATTCATATCATATCTTCTTTATTTGAGTTGTGCCCTAGTTTTCAGACTAGAACCAAATCTATCAAAAATACCTAGATCCATTCTTTCGAAACAAAAATTTCCACTTATGATACCTTTATCAGAGCACAAAGCTTCAAGATCTTACCTCTTTTCTTCAGATCTGATTCCTTTCTTCTTAGCACAGAGATTCACAAGTCAAGTAGAATATTGTGCACTAGAGCAACAGATCTACGCATAGAGCTTTCTCTTTTTTTCAGTTCCCAACAATCACAATTTTAGGTCCCAACAACATAACCATTTGTTGGCATAGGGGCAGACTCAAGGTTCAATTCTTCAACAATGCACCAACAAAACCCTAACAACTGACCCTTTCAGCAACACCTGCGAAGAAGATGAAGTCTCACCTAAGGTAGAGGCAGGGGGGTTGCAGGATTCAAGTGTCTGCAACCTAGCTTGGACATAGATCTGTGATCACAGTACTTAATAGAGCACTTAATAGTTAACATTCATTAGTATTTAACTCTTATTCACATCGCAGGTAAAACCCTAATTACAAAGCAACACAGTATTCAGCAAGATCTAACGCATTCAAGCACTTAGCACATAGAAATAGATCATATATAGCATTCATTCACATCACTAAGCACTAAGATACTATAACAGATGCATCTAACATACATAAAGATAACAAAACTAAGCATAAATCTCATCAATCACACAAAGAAACCATAACACAGGATATATGTGGTTCACCACCAGCGTGGGGCTACATCCACCAACTCTTCATCTTCTTTATTATCTTATGTCAATCTTCTTACATGCACAGAGCATCAAAACCAACTCCGCATAGCACAAGATATCTGCACACACCTCGCTAGATCCTCCTTCCCCAAGCTTGGTATAGCATAGAGCCTCCTTACAATCACTTGCACTTAGCTCTGCAAGTTCTCAATACACAATATGCACAAAGCATTCATAACTATTCTCACTTAGTACAATGGCTTACAACTAACTAGTACTTTTTACATCACCTAGATTTATATTTATACATTACAAAAGGGCCTAAGCATGGGTAAAACCCATGGGCCGACATCCCATACCCATTACATAAACCCTAAACCAAAAAAGTCTGCAAAAGGTGGTGAGATTCTGCAATCTCCACTTCGCCTGGCGCTCTGTCTTCGACCAACCTGATGAAATCCCAAAATTGGTCAAACATAACCAGTGTTTCCACAAAACCTAGTCAAGGGCCAACAGGAACTATAACACCCATAACTAGTAGTGATTCATTGCATCTTATACAAAGTTCCAATCTGAACTCCCTTCAACAACACCATTTCTCCTCAAACCATCCTGCAGGTTTCTTTTTCAAATATCGCGTTTACCCCTGCATCATCCATTTTTCTTACAGAAATCAAATTTCTGGGCAATCCTGGGATGTGAAAAACACCAGGTAGTGTTCTAATCCTTCCATCTATGAGCCTCAACTTGACTTTTCCTCATCCTATGATTCTGGTTATCGAGTCATCACCTAGGAAAACATTACCTCCATCATATCTTTCATATTCACATAACCACTCCCTATGGGGAGTCATATAAAAGGATGCACCCGAGTCAACTAACCATGCCTCATGATCTACATGTGTGCTTGAAGAAGCAAAGTACACATCCCCTCCTTCTTCCTTGGAGGTATTTCCTTTTGTAGAGGAAGCACCTTCAAATCCGTTCACTTTCTCAATGCTTTTGGATCTACATTGCTTCTTGAAGTTCCCTTATTTTCCACATCTCAAGCATACCTTTACAAATTTTCCGAGAGATGTAGATTTACCCTTAGACTTAGATCTCCCACTTGAGGACTTAGATCTATTTCTATCCTAGGAGAATCCTCTTGCAAATAATGCATATGTGTTATGTCCTTCCATGTTCTTCTGTCTCATATCCTCCAATAAAAAGGATGAGATCACATCATCGAAACTCTAGATAGTTGTATTACTACCTATGGCCACAACCAGATTATCCCATGAGTCTGGTAAAGAGAACAGTAAACTGATACACTTATCCTCATGTTAAATTTTAATCTCAACAGATAATAATTGACTTACCACAGTATTGAATGCGTTCATATGCTCTGTTATCGAGTCTCCATCTCTCATCCTCAGGTTATATAGCTTCTTCCACAGGAAAAATTTATTCACCAGGGACTTAAACTGATACGAGTTCCCTAACTTATTCCATAACTCCCTAGATGTAGCTTCCCCTAGAACATTCAGTAATATTGAATCTGAGAGACACAATCAGATTGTTCTCTTCTCCTTCCGATCCAACTTTTTCCATTCATCTACTGACATTCCTACAGGTGTAGTACATGGATCCACCACGATCCACTAATCTTTTTCTACCAACAGATCTTCCATCTTGAGCTTCCACATCTCAAAACTTTGCCCATTAAATTTCTCGATCTCTATTTTTTAACTGCTCGCCATTTCTTTTCACTTGAATAATCAATATTGTGGATCTCCCACTGTAACAAGGCTTATCACAATCTCGAGCCAAACCCCTCATCACAAAGACATCCCCCTAAAGCCAATAATTGCTCTGATACCAAATGTAGATTTTAACCATGTACAATTATTTACTGCAAACATATTTTCAATAAAAGAATAGAAAAGATAAAATGGCAAATACACACATTACATAGAGATTTTTCCCCTGGAAACCCAAACCCTGAAAACCATCATATTCTATATTCATTCACATAACATACATTGTTTACAATAAAATATACATATAGGATCCAATGGAATCCAAAAACGTAATCCAATGACATGGATTAGTCAACAACCCTAATTCCTTAACCAAAAATAGAAAACCATCAGTGAAAAACCATGTGCCAAAAAAATTCCCATAACACATACCCAAAAAACTTGTTGGGTGTGTCATTTCTGACTTGTTTTGCTGGCAATTCATGCACTCTCTCACGTACCATATTACATCCTCCTTGAGACCCTTCCATGAGAATCTCTCTCTTACCCATCTATAAGTCTTCAAGTGCCCTCGGTGGTTGGCTAAAGGGGCATCATGAACTACCCTCAAGATCTTATCCTTGAGCATGGATT
Source organism: Picea engelmannii (assembly GCA_009831015.1). Lineage (NCBI taxonomy): Eukaryota > Viridiplantae > Streptophyta > Pinopsida > Pinales > Pinaceae > Picea > Picea engelmannii. The sequence continues at coordinate 19,573 of ML843107.1, forward strand.
CAGGGACAAGATAGATCCTCTCCTTGTAGTAGATGATATCATCCACTACTTTGTATCTTTCATCCTGGTTGGTACCTTCCATCAACTCACAGGAGAATGTATTTTTGGAATATTCCACCAAGAGGGTAGACTTCCATTATACTGAGACCTCGGCAAGGGAAAAGACTGAATGCCTCCTTGAAAGGGAATCAACAACTACATTATTCTTTCCCTTAACATATTCAATATCAAATTCATAGTATTGTAATTTACTCACCCATTTCTATTGTCTTTCACTCAAATCCTTTTTATCCATAAAGTATTTCAAGTTGTCATGGTCGATCCTCACTATAAAACGTCCTCCCACTAGGTATTGTTGGAATTTGACCAGTGCATGTAGAACATCCAACATCTCCTTATCATATATGGAGTAGAGCCTTTTTGTTTCCCTCAACTTACTACTCTTAAAAGCTATGGGATGGTGGTTGTGTATCAGTACCACTCCTATCCATTCTCCAGATGCATCACACTCTAGTAAAAATGGCTGAGAGAAATTTGGAAGTGCCAATACTGGTAAAGTGCTCATTACCTTCTTCATTTGGTCAAATGTTGCTTGTGCTTCCTAAGTCCACCTAAATGCTCCCTTTTTTGTCATATCTGTCAATGGTGCCGCAAGTTCTGAAAATCCTTTCACAAATCGTTTGTAATAGTTGCATATCCCGAATAATCCTCGTGACTACATGATTGACATGGGGATAGGCCAATCTAAGATCACCTGGATATTTTTATGATGCACCTTCACTCCCTCAACACCTATTATGTGCCCTAAATACAATATCTTCATCAATCCAAATTCACACTTTTCCTCCTTGGAAAAAAATGATTATTCCTCCATAATGGTGAGAATCTCATCCACATGCCCCAAATGTTCCCTCCACATCTTACTATAGATCGGAAGATCATCAAAGAACACCAATAGGAACCTTCTCGACTGTTTGTTGAAGATATGGTTCATACACAACTGGAAGGTAATTGGTGCATTAGTCAACCCAAAGGGAATGACCACAAACTCATAGTGACCATAGTGACATTGGAATGTTTTTTTTTTGGATGTCATACTCTCTCACCCTGATCTGGTAGTATCTTGATTGAAGATCAATCTTCGAAAAATATATTGATCCATGTAGCTCATCTATCAGCTTGTCAATCCTTGGTATCGGGTATATGTTTTTAATAGTCTTATTGTTTAGATCCTTGTAGTCAATGCACATTCTCCACATGTTATCCTTCTTCTTCACCAATACTATTGATGAAGCAAATGGACTAGAGATAGGTCAGATGTATCCCATCTCCAATAAATCATGTATGGTCTTTTCTATCTCGTCCTTGACCTTCTTTAGGTGCATGTATGGTGTATTTATCACTGGATTGGCCCCTTCCTCCAACTCAATGACATGTTTGAATCCTCAGTCTCGTGGTCTTCCTACTAGTAGTGGACCAAATACCTTATCATGCTTACCAAGTAACTCATGTATGTTTGCATGGTAATGTTGTCAGTCTTGGGATGGCTTCTACATTGTGACCAAACACTCTGTTGCGCATGCCACATCTCCATTTCTAAAGAGATCCTCCATGCATCTGTTGGACACAAACTTGGGTGCTCCTGATGACATACCCGTCAGGATAACCCACTGAGCCTTGGTATCTATGAATTCCATCCTCATCTCCTGCTAATTCATTTTGAAGTCTCCAAGGGAATATAGCCATTATACTCCCAATACCACATTGGTGTCTTCTAGTTCCACCACGTAAAAGTCATTGGTCAACGTGTAGTTTCCCAATGTCATACCCAATCCTCTAATCCTTCAAGTACACATCATGGTGTACCCATCTTCCACTACTAATTCAAAACCGTCAAATTCCTTTGTGGGAATTTGTCTCTTGGTAACCAATGTTGAATCTATGAAATTATGGGTGGCCCCTCCATTAATCAACATTGTAACTCTTTGTCCCTACATAATTCCCTTGATTTAGAAGGTATAGTACATGGGGACTCTTGACAATGTGGCTATGGTCACCTTCTTGACCCCTTCTTGTAATGGTGCATTTTCTGGAATTTCAAGGTGTGGTGCCTCACCACTATTCTAACCGTCATTTGGACTATGTGGGTTCTCCTCCTCACCTTCATCTTCTTCATCAAATAGTAGTTCAATATAATGGACCTTTCCCTTTCCCATACATTGGTGACCTGGTTCACATGGATCCTTGCAACTAAAGCATAGTTTATTTATTCTAATCTCTCTCCAAGTGTCTTCGTCCAACCTATCTTTCCATGTCCATGTCTGCTAGGGAAATTTTGTTCCTGCCCTTTTTGAGGAATGAGTGTCTTTATTGGGGCCTTTCTGACCAATGTGTCTACCATATCCTATTTTTTCTTGATGAAATCTTATAATGTGGGTGGCCTAAAGTCCTTAACCCAACCCTTAAAGGTTTCAATTATCCCCTCTGTAAATAGTATCACTAACCTTTGTTCTAAGATATGAGTTACCTTGACAACCAACATCTGAAACTCTGTGATAAATGCCTTTGATGTACCTGTCTGTCTCAACTAGGCCAACTCCCTAAAATGAATTTTAGGATCCTTCCTTTCGAACCTGTCCATCACCCTCTGGGTGAATTCTACATATGATGTAATGTTAGCATGACCAAGGGTGACCAACCCATGATGCCACCATTCGTGAGCCTCCCCATCCAAATGTAAGGTGGTAATCTTGATTTCCTCTTCCTCGGTAATTGAGTTGAGTTGGAGGTAAGTGTCCATATTTTGCACCCAAGCGCTAGATAAACTCTTAGTTGATCCATCGAAAGACGAAATAGTTAACCTACCCAACCTATGCATAAGATCATAGTTTTGTTGGTATTGCACTGCTTTGTTCCATTCCCTTGGTTTGTTCCTATATTTAGCATTGTAATAGTCTTGGAAATAAAATGATTCCTCGAAACATTTTGGTGTGGCTAGGTACTCTTTGTAACCCTTAATGGGATCACTATCATGATCTTGTTGTTATGGATCTTATGTCTTCTACTCCTTAAGAAATCGTGGTAATGATGGCCTTGGTATTTTACTGCTACCTGTCGGTGAGTTGCTTTGTATTGGAATATGAGTGTTGTTATTCTCCCTATATGCCCTAGTACTTTGTTGACTTCCCTCTGTTGGATTCCCATTATATCCTCCTTGGATTTGAATGAGTTGTGTCAAGAGTTGTGTTTTCTGTTGTTGTCTAGCATTCATCTATAGTTTTCATGCAACTATAGATTCCAACAATTGTTGGGATTTGTCTTCACCGTGGTTTCCCATGCTTCCTTCTATTTCTGATTCGGATGGGATTTCTTTTGACTTCCTCTCCGGTGTTTTCTTATAGGTTTGTCCTCCACCCACCTTCTTCCTCAACATTACAAGATGGAAGAATCACCAACGTTGATACCACTGTAATATCCTTGACCCAACTTATTAATTATTCCTATGTGAAAATGATATGAAACCCTTACAATAATTTTCTCAATGAGGAATATTATAAAACACATGGAAAGCACACATAAATAGAGAAGAATAATATGACATATTATTATGAATGGGAACAACAATACAAAAATCTCTAGTGGTTGTAAAAATAGCTGCAAAACAAGACTAGGAATATCAACTATTCGTTGTTAGGCAGCTACACAATCTACTACAAAAGACACAAGGAAACTTGGTATGATGCAAACATAGAAACCGAGGCTCTCAAATCCTCCCACTTCTTTGCTCCAGTATACTTCAACATTTTCAGAAAATACCAAAATACAAAGACTCCAAATGAACTCGCCTTTGTATAGCTAGGGTGGGTATTGCACCACCGAAACTAAACCTGCACTGGAATGGTTTTTCCAAAAACCTTAACAAAAACACTTGCCACAAGAGCACTTAATACATATCAAATCATAATTCCCAAAGAGGCAGGCTTCCCTTCTATTTATTCTTCTTCTCTGATTCTTCTAGATCTTCCTTCTTGACCAAATCAAACCCTCACTTGATTAAAATATAATTATTTATTTTATTTAATATCTCTTTAGGGTTTGATACTTTGACCCCCTTTTTCTTTGTTGACTATAGCCTACGGGAGTCGTGTAGACTAATGAGTCATCAATTGGAGGGGGAAATTACATGAAATGAGTAGGTACTGAAATAAAATCACACAATAAAAAGAAAAATATTTGGGTATTGTATACAAGAGAGAGGGGGCCCTGCCTCTCTTGGCATATACTTCCAAGAAAGACTATAACAGAGAACTATTGATCTACAACAACAAGCTCTTCATTTCAAGATCAAAGGATTACAATGATTGAAATGATCTTGAATCCACTAACTAATATGTAACTCCCTTATATCCTATATTCTCCAACTCTCTAACTATCTAAGCCAAATGATATCCTCTCATATTGATACATATAGCTCAATATTCATAAAAGGAAAGAGGTTAGATCAAGATAAGATTAGATCCTAAATTAGTGGATCTCCAACCAACAAATCTTGGATTTAGTCTAAGGTTGTTTGAAGAGGATAATAGCATCATGCTCCATGCAATCCATGTTCCCATATTCGTGGATACAGACTACAACTTGGTTAAACAACTTAGTTATCAGAATTGTTGGAAATTGCCATAATGACCAGTTTTGGAAATCTCAACCATACGCCCCTTGTTTTTTGCGGATTTCCCTCATGAGTCACCTAAATGACCCTATTCTTCACAAAACCCATATTTTTTTATTTTTTATATTCCTCTTCATATGTTCATAAATGATGTGAAAATTATGACTACCAAAACTGCCAACAACTATTGAACTTCACAAGTTAGGAAACCACAATATCTACCCTAAGTAATAATCAAAGCATGGGAAATCAACCATTTTAATGTACATATGCCATGTGAAGCTCATATAGGATAGAAATGGACAAATGTAGAAATATGAGTGATGAAAGGGTAAAGTAAGTGAAAATGGCTAAATGGCATCATAAAATGTGTTATTTATGAGGCCCAAGAGTCTCATTGGTAAGTCTTTGGAAGGAAGGTTGTGCAAAATTGTTCTCGACATCTAATCATCCTACACAAAGAGAACCAAAAACAATAAAGAATACAAAATCTCG